>JASXSY010000669.1:0-151747 GCA_034509805.1 Sipha maydis | reverse complement strand
TTGCCGTAAACTGAACCGAAGAAGAAACCACCAACGCAACTACCCGTTGCTAGTTCGTCGTGTTATTTACAATGATCCGTTTCCGTTCAGTCTAGTTCAACAGCGAACCGTCACGAACATGTAAATAAAATATTCGTATTACATTACCGACCGGTTACGGCTTCGTCCACTACAGTGGTCGGCAACATTTTCGTAGACACAGGTCAGTTATCTAAAACATTGCCAAACCATGATGTCCAACGTGTCGAATTGTCTTGAACAACTTTTTCGTGTTCGGTCGTCTTTTAACCTCACCCTCTCTACCATACCACATTAAATTTAGTCGGAATCTCAATTCACTAACCAGTATTTTATGAAAACCTAAACCACAACGATTTAGTTGTTTATAGTATAAAAAATGTATTCCGAAAAACAAAATATTAATCGCCTGCTATTAATATAATCTGATATGTAAAATAAACAATCCAAATGTCGAATCGTATCCTGAAAACCGTAAGTTGCCGAATCCTCCTCTACTATAACGTGGTGAGGATGATGATTATTTTTATTTTTGCTATCGTTGCCATCGTATAAATTTAAAATGTTCCTGGGCTGTCCATAAATTATTGAGTGTTTTACATACTTTCCTTGACAACGATCAACGAACGGTCGCTTTAGATAATACACTTTACTTGTATGTACCGTGTATTATTTGGAATTTCGAACGCCAAAATTATTTATGTATTTCTTTTAATTCTATAGCTGTAATATTATTGTTATGTTATCGTTTTCGAATACAGTTGTTACGTTATTACGACCGACCAGCTTCGACGGTTGGTACTGCGGCGGTGGGTTGGTAAAGTATGCGGGTATGACAAGGGTTCATGGGACCCGTTAAACGTATCAATCTCGTTTCTATATATATATACATATTTGTTCGGAATGAATAAACCATTTTAGAATATCAGGTTCTTTCGATATAAAACGTAAAATAAAACCTCTGAAAAAAGCGATTCTATACACTTTCATAAAATAATTAATCGTATTCAAAATGATTTATCACCGTAGAAATGAACTACAATATCACAAAGGAAGATTTTTATTTATTTTTTCCAAATTCAATTTAAGAACTGACAATCGTTTAAAATATATAAAACACACTATGTGTAGCTAATTTATGTATAAATATAATGGATACAATTCATGTACGTTTTCCAACTTTATAATATTTTATAAATTAATTGTAAGGTACTATAGGAACCGACCGGTTAAAAAGTTTGCGTCAAGTTATTATCAACCTCTCGAATCGGCTGGTTCATTTTATCAACCGTTGACTTACAGTTTTATGGTCGGTTAATAATGTACTTTTAAAGTTTATCAAATTAAAATAAGGATCTTGCGGAGATCTGGGGAGTTTATTTGTATTTACAGTGTGCATACAACCCGCTTGCAATATAATAGCGAAGCGATAATTTGTGAGCAAAAAACTGTGTTCTTAGCAGTTCAGTTTACGTATTACAATAATGCTTACCTGACTTAGATACGTTAGGTTTTTAATTAACTTCTTTCAACGTGCGTTCATTACAAACCGTTTTGGTTGATTAGACTCGACATAATTTTTCTCTGTTTTTGATGATGCTTTGCTTACCTAGTCGGAGTCGACTCAAAGTCATACTACTACAGACACGGACCGGAGGATTAGGTTCAAATCGCGTATAATATTAAACGATATCATACGAGATGATGACACATACAGCGCATAAACGTCTTGTGCGATGAAAAATTTATGAAAATCCGCCCTGCAGAACCCATTACAACTTCACGACCTACGGTTTTCTTACAGAATTTTAAACTATCCGGCGATAACATGTCAACGTGTATACAAACCATTTGTAAAGTTTTCAGTCATTTCATAATAATACGATATCATCCAGTTGGAGTGCGTGTGCGTGCGGCCCCATACAGAACAAACGACCGAATAAAACATTATATTCATCCCCGGAGTACCTAACCATGTGTGGGTATGTGGATGTGTTGAAGTTACGTGCATGTCCGTATTTTTTTTTTTTTTTTTAATGTTTTAAATTTATTTATTGTAGTACACTCTGATCGGAAAACCGCTACAAATTATTATAAGAATTTGTTATCGATCCATATATCCTATGTTTACTATTACCGTGCATGCAATTATAGAATTTTAGTTTATTTATTTTATTCTATGAACTTCATCTCTCCATTACATTAAACATATTGAATAATAATTATTAAACCATGTAACGTAGAGAATAAGTTTTTTTCTTACTTGCAATTCGAATTTCATATCGTTGTAATACGCCTAGCACCATGTACATATATAATAATCAGTTAAGTGTAAATCGCAACTATAAGAATTCTCGTAATTTGTTGTTCCAATTAAATTCTGATCATGATAGTATGTTTTAAAGTACAGTTTTAACTTAGTCGACATTTCTTGCCTTCTAATTTCTAGACCATGCCATCGGCGTCTTTTAAGAAAGCCAATTTACTTAACACTCGCTCCGCCTTCGTAATATAATTATACATTTTTTAATTCCGACCAACCGCTTTTGATCATGTTTCATTTTATCGAGTATTATGATTTATTTATTTCTATTTTATGCTTATCAAAATTTATCAAAATCAATAACTTATTTTTTAAATAGTTTAAATATTTTACTTCAATAGTTTATAATTTATGCATTTTTACTACATAATATCGATTCTAGTCAGTATAAGATCTTCGCTTTTTTCATTGGTTAAACATTTCTGTAGGGAAATTTCATTGAGGCACTTCACACGTGATTTTTAAATCAAACCCCTAAGTACTTAAAAGAAGTAATTTTTCAAAAATAAAAAAAAAAATAATACGGAATAAACATTAGGTTATTGGATAAATATTAGCTGCAATTATTATTCGATGGTCAACGGTTTCGAGCAGTAATGAAAAAAAATACGTCTGTATATTTTTATT
The DNA here is from genome assembly GCA_034509805.1 of Sipha maydis. Taxonomy (NCBI): domain Eukaryota; kingdom Metazoa; phylum Arthropoda; class Insecta; order Hemiptera; family Aphididae; genus Sipha; species Sipha maydis. The sequence goes on along the minus strand of JASXSY010000669.1, from coordinate 148,779 downwards.
CTTCGTATGCATCCATATTCTAAAATACGTAAATCCTTCAGCCACGGTTATTGGGTTATTATTTGATCAGAATATTCAATATTATAATTATATGCAAACAAAATATACTCTGATCATTACACGATAAGCGTGTAATAGTGAGGTTTGAAAATCTGAACCGTGGTACATGATGCTGGGTATTATTTAATTTTCTACAATTATAATTGATTTTAATTGTATAATATTGTTAAAGCTTTCGTTGGTATACGTGTATGGTAAACGATAGTAAATACATCTTATATAAATGTTTATATTGTATATTTATATATGGTATATTATGTAATTAAACCGAAAACGCTGTTAAGATCATGTCATTTAAAAATATTATGTTGTATAATTTGGTATTTCCAAACAAGTATTAATTATGTTAACTCCAACCCCGGTATACCTATATGTGCCCATACAAGTTATATGTATTTATTAGAATATAATAATATTATCCAATTATTTAATGATTACATTTTTATGAAACGACTTTTTTTCTTTTCATATACATCGTTAAATTTATTAAAAAGAATCGGTTTGGTTCTGTTCTTCAAAATGTATTTACAATAACAATATAATATACGTGATATGTACTCACTGTATACGCGGTGAACGATTTACAAAGCGTAATAATTCTAAAGGTATATTGAAAAAAACTCATCCTAAAAGTTTGATTTAATCGTACGGAAAATTGTTTTGAGTATGTTTCTACAGAAAAAAATAACGCTAATAATAATAATAATAATAATAATAATAATAATAACTAAAAAAATTAATCATCATATTTGGATGTTATCAAAAAATATATATACATGTATAAATATAAAACATTACTATAGTTGTTGATTCAAAAAAAAAAAAAATCGTAAATTTATAAATAATAAATTATTATTATAATATTAAGATTTATATATATACATATATGTTTGTTGTATTCCCTGCCCATTTACACAAAACGTATATTTAGATTAGTTTCAAAATATGTTTTATTAATTAATGTATACGACGGGATGAAATTTATTATAAAATAAATGTCAAAATAATATTTAATGTTGTTTGTTTGTTATTTTTCTACACCCTTATACCCACGATGACCGTAATAACCCCGCCGTATGCGATAATGTACAATACAGGTAACAGTGGCGGCGAAACGGTAAAATTGCTTTCTATAAAACGAATAATTTTGCGTTTAATACGATTACTGAAGTCAAAAGTTGTGCTCGGTGTATAATATCTTCTTTATGGACGTAGTTTGTTTTTTAATTAAAAGTTAGTTAAACGATAGTAATATTGCGTGTTACAGCTTTTTGTGAACAAAAATTTATCCATTTTAAGGGAATTTAAACAGTACTACACCGCACTACAATTTTGATATCGTACCGTGTTACGAAATAAAACGCGTGTACACGTAGGAGTATATGAGTACCTGTATATCAGTGGTGCAACCGCGGTATCACTTGCCCATGCCAATCCTGTAGTGAACCCATGCCAAGGATATGTTTAATAGAATGCAAATGTTTGTCAAAACTATTTCATTAACACTTTAGTTATTCCTCTGTAGATGCATAGGTATTCCTCGTTATACAACCCATCTTGAAAAATGTATAATACATTTCTACAGTAATTTTTTGTAATGCAAGAGAAAAAAAATATAGTAAAAAAACATCCGGTATTTCCGGAGAAATATATGAGCATTGTTGTGAAAGCGTACATACTCGGTTGATAACATAACCGAACAGCACTATAATTATCTACATCATGTAGTGCTGATATAATAGCAGAACTGCGACGTCTCGAATAAGATTAAAAACGAACAATTCTAGTAATGACGGCGGATCCGTGTAACATGGGTTGCCAGAGCAGCGGCTCGTGAGTCAGAACCCATGGAATTTTATGATTTTATTAGAAATTTGAGATTGAGTATAGTTGAGGTAAGAATAAAGCACAAATTAATCATACATAAGAGATCATACGATGTTAAATTATGAAAGAAAAATCGGAATTTCGGTGTCGAGAAAACCGTCGGGCGTTACTCTCGTATTAAATACGAATAATTGCCAAAACAACAAGATTCGTTTAACTAAAAGAGAAACAAGGATAATGTATTAATCCAGGTATTTCGTAATATATTTAGAAAATATCTCTTTATATTTTATTTCCATTAACCTTTGAGGATGTTGAAACAACTATTTTATAAATTAGATTGATTAATATTCTGTACATCCATATTGTCAAATAAGCAAATGTATTGTTTTTTATTTTATACTTTATATAAAAATTATTTTTATTCATATTGGCAAATGATAAAATTAATAATTTTATATTTTATATTTAAAATTAATAATTTTTATTTTTATTATCATACCTATTAAATTAAAATGATTTACAAGTATATTTGTAACATCCACATAGTGAAATCATTAATTTCATGAACTGGATATCCAGTTAGTGAAATTTATCCAGATTGTGAACTTTGATGAAAATACATTAAATGAATATCTATCTCATGAAACGAACTTCTATTTCGTGAAATGGACAATACCTATATACTATACTATATACCTATAGTTAATATTGTGTAATTTGTGTAATTGTTATAAAACTACATTTTGATGTTATTTAGCAATAAATAATTATATTATATCATATAAGTATTATAACTAACTTTCTATATTGTTTTATGAACAAAATTATAACAATTATATCAAATTACATTACGTTATTTTTTTATTATATTTTTCATACACCATCATTATATTTTATTATATAAATAATTATATTTTAACAAAATAATCAATTTATTGATTTGAATATTTATCTAATTTTACATGATGATTGATACAGATAGTACATAAGTATTTTCGTCAAAATTCACAATCTGGATGAATTTCACTATTTGGATATCCAATTCATGAAATGAATGATTTCACTATGTAGATGCGACATATTAATTTTATTATTGGTTCTTCAAGCAATGAAAAGCCTTGAGATTCTCCCTTGTCCTCGAGCCATTTTTTGGCACTGTGCGATTCTTTCTAAGTAAAGAGGGGTACAGTACCATTCCTAACCTAATCTTTCTAATTACTAGTCATTATTTTTTTCTCTTAAACACGCCTGGGACAAACTCAATTTTCTTCGTAATGTTACACTTGGACTACAATTTGGCACCATATTAGAGAACGATAAAAGTTCTGCGATGAGTCAGAAAAATCTGTTTAATTATTTTTAATCAACTAGTTTCATAACTAATATTTATAATAATAATAATCTGGCTTCTTAATTTAATTCAAATTTGTTCCTATATACATTTGTTTTTAGTATTATTTTTATTTTTATTTATCAGAATTAATACCATTGGTATTTTTGTTTATGTAATCACTTTGCTGTAATGTGTGAACAAAAGCAAATTAAATAAAAGTAATAATAATAATAATATGAGCACTTATTGCGATTTGGAGTAGAGCAAATGACGTGGGTAATTTTGTATCCACCGGCAGTGGGAGATTTCACGTAGAGGAAATACGCAACTAAAATATTAGTGGTTGTTTTAAACATTATGTGTATATTATTTGAAAATGATCGCGTGGACATGGAAAAACAATTTAAAAAATTATAATAATAATAACAAACCTAGTTAAGAGCCATAAACAATAATTTGGTTCTTATAAAAATGAAAATAAAAGAAAATATTGTGTCATTTCAAAAAAGTCACATTGAAATACTTATTTAGGGTCAGTATATAAATATAAATAAACTGACTTATATTTAAATACTTCAAGTAATAAATTATATTTGTTAAATTATTTTTAAATATAATTAGTTTTTAGAGTACTCGTGTACGTTTGACAAAGATGCCATTAGTAGTCACAAAATAATGAAATAATTTACACTCGTCTTTATATTTTATTCTTTTTAGAAATAAATGAATTTCAATCATAATAATTACTAATAGATATTTATTCGATAAATATTAATTTATATGAAATTATTTAAAAATCTCCGAATATATACTCATGCGAAATCAGGTAAGTACAAAAAAAATTATATGACTAACGAAAATATTTTTAAGCTCTTCTTACTTGAGATTTGACATGTGACTTGAAGTTTTATTAAATTCTTCTTCTATTAAATGTAATAAAAGTGTATAATAACATGATAATTATTGTTGTTTTTTAACATAAAATCTATTGATACTCAAATTACCTGGCATTTAAAGGTCACAAGTTAATACTCTTATAATATTATTTTTATGAAATATATAACTTTACACACGCGTATACTTTGAACTAATATACTCACATGGACAATATCTATTGTAATTTTAATTTTTTTTTTTCAAGAGGGAAGAACTGAAAACACATCAAACCATTTTATTTTACATTACCCTAACTTCTCACTGCCACGCATAAAATCCGTTCATATTTTCGCAATCTCTTCCATCAGAAACGATGAGATTTGTCATTATAGTATCACAGTACATAATTTTTGTTATATAATTAAATAACTGTTTTTCAGTTATCTGACTAGTATTTCCTATCCACTATAAACACTAAATATGTAAATCATCAAAAATATGATAAACATGTTTATAATATTTACAACAACAATTTAGTAGCATTTATGGGGAATTAGGCTCATTCCCCAATGTATTTTATATATTAACTTCTCTGATTTAATAAAACAATAATGTTATTTATTCCACATGAAACACTAAAATATGATCACATATAATTTATTTGTATGGTCGGATTTTTTTTTTTTTTTTTTTATTATTTATTTTTAGATTTCCGCAAAAGAAAAGTTTAATCAAAACTCTATTCTCCGCCCCCGTAAGTATATCACTCATTCCATAGATTTCACTAGCAAATTATACATCAGTACGTTCAATTACTTTTTAATTTTTATGAACTGTTTAGACAACCACATAAATTGCCGAGTAGTTGAAGTTCATTCAAAATAGCTTAACTAAAGTAAATAATATATTATTATATTATATATTATATAGATTATAATTATAATACTCTAACTGAATGGTAGACATATGATACAAAAGTTGCAATGTAATTATAATTTTTATCTCAGTAATTTTTTTCAATGAATATTTTTATAAAAAATTCTGATTCAATGTGAAGTATAGCCATTGGAACTAAAAGAGTATATTGATTATTTTTATTATATTTCTACAGGCATTGCAATTAAAATACTTTACATTGTAAAGCGTTTAATATTATTTTCTACATTTATTTGTTTTGTGCAGTTTAACGGGCGTAGAGCTACAATATAGCTTTATTACTTTTAAATTGGAAAACCCACATGAAATGAGAAATTGTTGAAAAACAAACTATTCCTTCTGGGGTTTCTTCTTAATGTCATACAACAAAATAATCATTAAAATACCATATTATAGCAATACCACAATACCACTTGATTCTAATTAAAATTAATAAATATTTGTAAGTATATTATTTTTGTATATAATTATACTTATAATGCATGGGTCTTTCCGGTTTCAATAGACATATGAAAAAACTACTGCCGACTGAAAGGGTAGAATTTCTAATTAATATTTTCATTACAAACTATTACTAGACCGTTTTAATAATCACCCGACTCTCACATTGCCGACTAGTAAGGGTAAGTTGGTTGTAAGCTTGGTTCAATAATTTATTACGTAGGGTAAATGTCAGTATCAATGCGTATCTTTAGCGTATCTTTAGCGTATATTTAGCGTATCTAATGGCCGATATAGTCTTTCGTCGTACAGTACGTGAATCAACCTAGATTGGTCTCACCACCGAGGAATCAACGGAAAGACTGAAGCCGAGGTTTCTTTTAAATAGGAACATAAATTTTGGCGAAAAAACAGTTTGGCAAAGGTGTATTCGGTGAAACAGACCACTCAAAATTTAAAATACAGTTTTATTTCAGACTAAGAGACTAAAATAGCGATACTACTGATAAGAAGATAAAAAAATTCAACTGAAAATAAATTTAAAATTTTACCAAGTTGAAGAGGTGCCATCACAATATTTTTATTTTCTTATTTTTTGGTAACTCTAAGCAACTAAACCATCACTATTCTTTATATGCAATTTCATCTTTAATAATATGTATTTAATTTATGCATATTAATAAAAATAGATTTAACTTTTGGCCAAGTTTAAAAGATATTTTTAAACTTTTGCTTCTACTAAAGTCCTTTGATTTGTACTCTAAAAGTTATATTTGTAGAGGGAACTAACTTTTGTAAATTTATGTGCTTACAGTATATTAATTCTAAAAATGGGTGGAAAGAAAACAAGGTTAGTTTTTAAGACAAGTGGTTCCTTGAAATCCACTGTTATATATACATACCAGTGAAAAAATATCACCACACATCACGTTGTGCTGGTACTGCGTACAATCCATGGGATATTATGGTAAAAAATAATATTTTAACTACTTTAAGCCATCAACGAACGCAGTGTGTACAATTCTTGAAACTCAAATTTAGCTATAGTATATACACTAAATACACTCGTACATTATCTGTAAATATAATTTTTTCTTAGAGTAGTTTAGTATTTAATTTTCTTTTTTTCCACTGAAAATAATTTATTAATAGTTACCATTGTTTATTAAAATCAAAATTATTTTCCAAATTTTGCATTTTTTCATATTAACATTTAATTTACCGTAACGCACACCGTCTTCAAATAAGTAATATATGATAAATATTGTTTATTAAATGAAACTCATCAGTACAAATTATATTTTCTTTTAATTACCTATATTATGTTATTACATCAAAGCAATTAGGAAAAACAGTATATATTACAAAAACAATATTATATTATACAGATATAACTCGATTAAAATCATAAGTTAAAAGATACAATGATGATTGATAATAAAATCATAATTATTATTTAAAAACATGTACGCTTGACAATTACCCACCGATTATTTGTTATTTATAGTTGAATTATAGCATAATAATTTACTATTAGCTTTACAATGGACTGTAATGAATTATGGCACAGAAAACTAAAATTAATTGCTGCAATAGTTTTATCAAGTGTAAGTCATAATTAAAATAATAAATATTATATTACAGTAAAGAGTAGCGTCTGTGGTATTCAAGTCCTATAACCATCTTCCATCAGAGTAAAGTAAAATTTTCTAAAAAGAAAAAAAAGAAAACCGAAACACTTAAATTATAGTATACAATAAATATTTGATTTATTTTTATTATGTAAATCAACCACAAAAGTATTTGCCAATATTTTTTTTATATAAATTCCAATTTTCTCAATACTACCAAAAAACTTGAAAAATTAATTTTCTTATTTGTAATCTGTACTGAATATTTTATTTATATTTAGTGGTATGCCATGAAACTATTTGGACATAAATGTCAATCCAACGGATAATCCAATGCTACTTAAAAGGCATTTTTTTCAAAAACACATATTTGTAAACAATCTCCCAAACTTCTCCGCTTTGAATATTGAAAGTTACGGTGAACGAACGAAAATATATTATAAAAACCTACACGTTCATCTCATTTCATTAACCATGGCTCAAACGCGTGTTGTGTTGTTTTTAATCTAAAATAAATGAAAGTATCTGCTGTCACTGATTTTACAACAAAATGTATCACAAAATCAATACTTTTGTTTTGTCAACTCGACAGCCATCAAACATGAATATATATTTATCTATTTTAATTGCATTACTTTTTTGTGAATAGAATCGTCATTAAGTATAATCTATCAATGTATTAATCAATGAGGAAGTGACAATTGCAGTTAACACACGGAGAAATTATTTATTTATAAAACACGTGCTTTGTCAAAACATTAAATTACAATGGTAAACATTTCCTTCACTTGAATATTTGAATCGACATCTATTTGGGCGATTTTTGAATACAAATCATATAAAAATATATAGTGCCTATCGAGGGGAAAAAAATAAAATCCTTACCCGATGTCCATATAAATAAATTGGGTACAACGGCATAAATGTAACTCAAATCGTATTCGAACATGAAATTATTGATAAATCATACATTACAGATTAGTAAGCCATACTCTTACCGTATATAGAAACACGATAATTGCCGTTATTTATTCCGGTGTAACAGGCGATATTCACCCCCGTTAATATTTACCTCCCCCGGTAAATATATCCTAGGTTATATTTACCGGGGGTAAATATATACTAGGATATTTTGACATCAAATGGGGGGTAAATATATCCTAGGACATTTTTACCGGCGGTAAAATAACACTAGGATATTTTGTGTAAATACGAATACAGTGAAACCTCTCTATGACGGACCCTCTACTAAATGGAATCCTCCTTATAACGCAACATGTTCTTAATCCCAGTGCAAATAATATGTACAATATCTTCCTCTCCATGACAGAAAACTCTTTATAACAAAAATTATTTAGTCCCATGCGATTCCGTTATAGAGAGGTTACACTGTATATATATATAGGGATTAAACAAGTATTAAGACAGCTCACTCAGCAAGAGAATCGTTTCCTCGGCTTAAGTGGTCATTTTTACCAGGGAGGTAACTATATCCTAGTATATATTCACCCGGGAAGTAATTATATTCTGGTATATTTATACCCTCCTTTAAACGAAATTTTTACCAGGGAGGAAACTATATCCTAGTATATATTCACCCGGGAGGTAATTATATTCTAGTATATTTATACCCCCCTTTAAACGAAATTTTTACCGGAGAGGTAACTATATCCTAGTATATATTTACCCAGAGTAAAAATATCCTAGTGTTATTTTACCGCCGGTAAAAATGTCCTAGGATATATTTACCCCCCATTTGATGTCAAAATATCCTAGTATATATTTACCCCCGGTAAATATAACCTAGAATATATTTACCGGAGGAGGTAAAAATTATTGAGGGTGATAGAATCCTATGACACCGGTACTATAGCTCCAGGGATATATCTAGGTGAAGATTCAGGAAGTCGGTTCATCCAGAGTTAATATTTGTTGAAAAAATCGGGCTCTTGAAGATTTCTTATATTTTTTAAGAATGCCGACTATACATTGAAATTTATACTGAGGCAAATGCCCCAGCTGTCATCCTCCAAATCATGCCACTGGCTTAATTGTATAGATCAGTAAATCATATGTATACCGGACCCCGTGTAAGACGTCTTCCATAAAAAAAATTATTGTTAATGTTTTCAATGTAAATAATGAATAAACTGAAAAACATAAATATTATTTGATGATATTGTGTTCTTTTTGCTACAATGTATAAATTTATGATCCAGTTTGAGCCATAATAAGTGGTCTCACGAAGTAGCCTAACTAACTAGTGGATCCCCTCTGCACGGCACAGTGCGCGGATCTCGGAACGGCAACTGCGAACAATAACCGATCGAATTTTGGTTTACGTTCGGCGTGCAGCGGATTTAAATACGTATAGTACGGACGTACGTACATCATCATTATCATCGAAGGGCCCGGCACATCGTTGGAGGGATGGTCGGGATTTTCATGGATTCGCACGCATCACCGGCGCAGCAATACCAATTGTACGCGAATCGAGGTTGATTGTAAAATATTATCGCGAACGATCTCCGCCCAATCCTCTCCCCCACGCACCTCCGGTCGAAATGAATTGTAACGTTTCGACGTGTTATAGCTGTATCGCGCGGCAACCGAACGGATTCGTTTCATTAATTTCTCCTTTTGAAACGGGAGAGCACTGTGACGACCGCGGCACTTATCATAATGTCCATCGATGCACGCACGCGCGATTGTCAGTCGTCCGATCCGTTTTGTTTTTCGCGTACGATAAATTCATCTCGTTTCGCGACTGTCGAACGTGCACGCGTTCGGATCGGGTCGGTTGGCGTCACCGTGAGCATGCGCATAATATTATTATTATTTTATAGCCCGTGATGCGAGTACGCGTTGCAAATGACTCATCGCCTCCAACCACGAGCGGCGCGCATCGTAAACAAATATATATATATATTTACTCGCATGTGACATATTAAATTGCATTTGGATGCGTGGAAGAGATTTGTTGCCGCACGTCTTCTTTATTAACGAAATGCGATTAAAGTAAAAAGTAAACGTGTACTATTTCACGGAGAGAGAAAATTACCGCCGCGCGCGCACAAAATTACTGTTCGTCGAGAGACATAAGACGTATGCGTGCGCGGAACGGGGGAAGTAATGAGTTTTAGATAAATCTGGATTCCATTAAAATCTGCTTTTTACGCTCACACGTATAATATATTGTATACCTTACTTTATACCTTGTACGTATGCCGCTCTCTAACCGCCCACCACCACCCGTACACACCCCTTCCACGCCCGCATACTCGGGTACACGTAAAACTTACGTACATATATATATATATATATATATACTCGAGCGGTATAAAACAAAGCACGTCCTTTATACGTGGACGACCGAAAATACCGTTTCATATAAAGATAAACCGCGCGGCACTGGACGTTCGCGGTCCGCAAGGCGGATTTCTCGCGCGTTTCGGCGTTTATAGATTTACGACGTTGAACTTTTCGAATGGGACTACCGCGTGCCACGTCCGGCGAATGTGAATTCCAATACGAGACCTCGCGGGTAAAAAAAAAATACACATGTTACTTCCTAAATTGTCGAGTAATATGATGTGTACGTGAAACTACACGGTAGAAAAAAGAAAGGTGCGTTTTTTACAACATGCCAGAAACAATTGTATATTATGTAATTGCCTACATTTAGTAGTGTATGACGTTAGCTTATCGGTAAAGTTGACGTATAAATTCGATTTTATAAATTAATCAACACGAATGTCAGATTTTTAAGTTTCAGAAATAAACCTTATACAATTTATAATAATTTTTATTTTAAAACATTATACCTACTATGTTGCAAAATGTGATTTTTATTACATTACACTATCATCGTCTATTTATTTTTAAAATCTAATATTACGATTTTTATTGTTTATTATTGTCATTATTATCATATTTTTATGTGTAAAACATAGTATACTATTTTTACTATTCTATTGCATTTAATACATGGAGTATAGTTTAAAAATAAATATCAATACTTAATCCATAATATAGCAAAAGTTCACTCTTACTTACATAAGTCAATTTTATTACTGTGTACGAAATTTCATGTTTAATTTTTTCCGCCGTGCAAGAACTAGCACAAGGACCTTTTTTCTTCTGTACAGCAACTTACACATCTTATTTTTATTCGTAAATATTCGTTCTTTTAAAAATCCAATTTTTCGAAAGGACTTTCAAATATTTTAGCAGATCCCTTCGACCGGCTATTATCTATTACCCAGTGGTTTTCACATATTTTTATTTTAAATACGGCTTCTCACAAATCTATTTCGCTACATGTCTCGGCCGCGACCAACTTTTTATAACATAATTTTTTGGTCGCTATTTATTTTTATTTTTTTTTAAGTATCGTGGCACCCGTGTTTGAAACTTTTAAGACCACTGGTCTATTGAAATCAAAAATACATTACCGTAGTATCCTGTAACCAACAGACTGTGGAGTACCTACCCGATTACAATGCAGCGGTAATGTACAATATAATATGTATACACGTGTTCCGCAGTTGAATTGACACAATCGAATGGAAAAATAAAATACGAATTCGTCCATTGGATTAGTAGTAGTTTCAACAAAGGGTTGTTTTGTAGCGTTGACATTGACGCATGCCTAGCAAACCGTACAGATATCCGGAAAGAAAATAAAATGAAAAAATGAATCCTAACCACGTTTGTCGAACGACAGAACTACACGGAACACTACTGGATACCTGACCAACAGCGGTGCATCAATCCGTTACGTAGTTTTCGACGTCTAATCGATTTGAACTCTTCTGTCATGGGACGATGAAATGACTCGGACTGAGTGGTGGAAGAGCTATGGCGGACAAGTTGTATTAAAATATCGACAAAATCACTAGACGAACGATTACAGTGAATAATAATATAGTTTCAAATTTATATAGCATTCTACCATCAGCCGTGTAGAACAAAATATCTGTGAAATATTAACCGACACACATTTATTTAGAAACATTAAAAGCTTTCTTTATTTTTGTCTTTCCTCCCAAAGTTTGCAATCCGTACAAGTATAGGTGCGGTGCAAAAGATGCATTATAAAATGTCTATATGATACATTTCCATATCATGATAATATAATGTGACAATGCCGGTTAGAGAAGTATCGAGTATGGATATGATGGTACGGAGGAAAAACGCGTATTGATCTTTATAATACGCGAACTTGAAGAGATAACATCACATATCGTTGAATGGGTTAATGACACCAGCGATTATTCATGATTTATTCGAGAGAATCCGCAGTATTTTCGTAGAAAAAAAAAATCATTGAAAATCTATAACGAAAATCAATGAATTACATCACGAACAACTGCAATCCAATCATCTACTCGTATTGGACTAACGTGCCAACACTGTGCCAACCCAACGTCAACCGCATGCGTAAAATATATTGTCATATAAACTATAAATATTTATTTTTTATTTTTTCATCATTACCTCTTCAGTATTGTTATGGAGCCGCGATAATCACTTGTTAGACCAATGCAACATGAAAGTATATTATATTTCTCTAAAATCAGGATATGTAAAACTGAAGTATCTATTGTAATTTCACCGTTAAAATTTAACGAACGCCTTAGCGTAGTCACCGTTAGTATAATTGTTTTATCGAGTGCAAAACGTTTAAGAAACTATATATATATATTACACATGTAGAACAATTATTATTTGCTCTCGTTAAATGAACAGCCGTAATCCTATAAACATTGTAAAATGTAGTACGATTAAAATTAACTCCACTAACAATGGATAAGCATTCATTTAAACAGTTATTATTAAGATTTACACATACCTAGGTAGGAATTATCTAACATTTAGTAAACCGATTGAGTGATAAGTAGGGTGTGAATTTTTATATAAACACATGATTCTATTGAATATGAATTTCTCAGTTCTGATTAAAAATAAGCACGTTTCATAACACCCTGAATAAAATGAGCCTTTTTTATGTTAACATGTTTCAATGTAAATACATATATTTAACAATTTCACTAAAATATATATATATATATATATATATATTCCTCATTTTCATACCTATACAGTTTATTATTTTATTTATTTTTTAATTTATTCATATATTTATTTGAGTTTATTACTTATTTTAATTTAAATTATCATATTGGAATTAAATTTAAAAAAAGTTAATGAAGTTATTTTAAATAATGATTCAGATACTATAATTGGTACTACAAAAGATATATGAAAAATTCAATATTATGAATAATCATTTAACATATAATTTCATAAATATTTGTTTCTTATTTAAATTAATGAGAAAATTAGAAACATTAAATCCAACAATAATTGAAAATCTTGCAATAATGGAAAATGCAAAACCCAAATTAAATTAAGTTCAAGGAGAACCCGAAGTTGTAATAAAAGATAAATTAAACTACATTCTTGGTAAAAAAGTTAGTTTACAAAAATTTAAAACAATTAGAAATATTCTTAAGTAAAAAAATTAAAATACACCAAATTTTATAAAATCATCTGACATATCTAATACTATATGAAATAAGCCCCATTGACCTCAGTCGTCGTTGAACGCTCCTTCAGCCGCTACAAGTCGATTAACCACCGTACATTCAAATTTGAAAAATCTTCAAATATTCGTCATATTCAACTTTTCAAATGCAAAAGACTTAACCACTGTACATTCAAATTTGAAAAATCTTCAAATATACGTCATATTTTCAAATACAAAAATGAAGATAATCATCTTTACACTCATTATATGAGAAGTTATGAATTAGTAATTAAAAATAACTGTAAAATACCGATTATTTGCTAAATATTTCACGTTTTTTAATACACATTTTGGCAAAAATAAGAACATAAATATTTACTTATTTTGACTTTTTATTACATAAAAATGCACAGCCTAGTGATAAGTAACAACACTTAACAAAGTACTAGAATTTTTACATCATCTTAAAAACATTTAAATCCTAATTAAAATTATTTGGTCCATTATTTATTATATTGTTGTAAAAAACGAAAATGCTTAGACTCAAAACGTATTATGTTAATATATTTTATGATAAATATACGCTATATTCTGACATAAATTATATTACATTCAAGTATCTACTCGTATATAATATATTAGTTATTCGGAGCAATACGATTTGTATTTAACAAAAAATAATTCGTGTATGGTGGTTAATACGAATAATTTAGTATGTATTACTTATTTAGCTGGTACGTAGATACTACGTATGTATTTTCATATTATATTATGCGATGAGCAGAATTCATTATTTTTTACCTTAAAAACAACTCATCTATATGCAGAATATAGTGGTTATAATTTTTTTATGCTATAATATTCTCTGAATATAATATACAGTTATAAGTTTTTTACAGTGAATAAAAAAAAACTATACTTAATTATACTAACAAATTTTTACTCTTCTAGACAAGACAATAATATTATATTTAACTATGTGATATTTGAAAATTTTAAATTATATATATATATATATATATATATGATTAAACATATTTTTAATGGAATATTTACTATAGCTTTATAATTATATTTATTTGGTAAAAATTTTTTACAAGAATCTTTAGAGTGAATAAAATTAATTTTAGTTGTATGAACTTAATCATTTATTCTAGATACGAGTTGTGAGTTTTTGATTTCAAAGTCAGTCTTACGTTACAGGAATTCGTAATTAACTCTTTACAAGGTTAAAATTAACCATATTTTTAATTGACAAAAAATTGTATATGCGTAATAAATGTACGCAATAAATGTACGTAATAAATTTATTTATTTATTATTTATTTAGTTTTTATCCTAATATCTTAAAACGGAATTTATTATATCATCTCATACTAATCAAAACTTTTCGGAACTCACGTGAAACTGCACTGGAACATCGATCAATATATAGTTATCACGAAAATGTCATGAATGGGTTTAACTTTAATGGCTTAAAAAAATAAAACATTTTTTAAAAGAAATATCAATCAACGTACCTGTTTGGAAAGTGTCGAGATGTGTCCAGAAAGTGTCCAGAATTCATCACGTTAACTCAGCGCTCATCTGAGAAAATATTTATCAACAATGAAAATAAAAACTTATTAGTAAGAATCATTATATCATCAACATGATATCTATTATGAGTCATTATTTTATTTCATTTTTTTTTATTTATATAAATAATAATATAATAATAATTATATATAATAAAATATATATAACAAAAAAATTATTTTTTTAATTTATGACTATTATACATATTTATTGACTTTACACCCCTTTTATAATGTATCTAATACTCTATGTCCACGGTTTTTTTTTTTTAACATTATTTTACGACAAAAATGAACGAATCTCGTATTTTCAAAACAAATCGAATAATATTAGTTATAATGCATTTATAACTTTTATATAATATATCATCCGTTAGCTTTGAAAAGAGTGACTTGAAAGTTCATACGATTACACGAACTTTACTAGATACCGAGAGGACAACAAAACAAAATAATATGGCAGGTCTAAAGAATATGATATACATTATTTATATTACAACATGAATGATGAACGATTCATATGGATTAATATACAATAACAACTATTCACATTTGAAATGATAGCGATACAATATAATACCATACAAGTTTTGGCGAGTATGTGTTTACATACAGGAACGATTAATTGTTTTATTTTGTGGTTGGGACAACATAACATGCACATACGTTAAACTTAATGATTCGAATTGATCCTGATAACATACCCAAACATATATTTCATGCAGACTCAAAACGCATCAAAAAGCACATCGATAGAATAATACAAAAGTATACAATTTTCTAAAATAATTGGAACCTAAAGTAACTTACTTCAAAGAATAATATTAATATAGTAGTAGATGTGTGAGTCAACAAATTCAAAATATAATTTAAATATCAATTTAAAAGCATAGTATTTAGTATAAATAAAAATTATTTCTCAATCTCGATGCATATAATATTGTTTAAAATAAATTGAAAGCTTTTATTTTTAGTTACAAATTATGTAATTATATTCTTACGTTTAAAACGGAACTTTGTCTACAATATATATTCCGATTTCCTATATCCTTTTGATGACACATAATGTTTCATTTTATATTCTAGGTATAAAAAGTGATTTGAAAATGTTAGGAAAGGATACATGCATACTTTCGAAGTTATTCTATTTTTTTTACTCATTCTTAAGTTTTGAAATGTAACAGCTAATATTATATTAAATACAAATAATGTAAGAACAGCAAAACAAAATAGTGGTGTTTTTTTTTTTTTTCATTTTAATAATTAAATAAATAATTAAATCTAACTATTCTTAAGCGCATAATTGAAAATAAAATGTATAACATTTACTATGAATAAAACAAAATTAATGGATAGAAACTTTAGACAATCAAAGCTTTTCAAATTATTAAAAGAAATAAAAAACATTCACAAAATTGTATTATACAAAAATATCTATAAATAATTTTGTTATCACTATAGTTTATTGATATCTATAAGCCCCAAATATCTAAAACAATAAGAATAAAAAATATAATTCAAGTCTTATTATGTTTTGAAATATAAAGTGATGCATGCTATGAATATAATTTAATTATATTTAATTGTATATTTAACAGGTGAAATAATGAAAATAAAAAAAAGTAAACATGTTTTAATTTTAATCATCTTCACATTAATAATAGCAAATGAGAAGTTTTAAAAAAATTAAGGTAATCACTATGTATAATAAAATTAAATAATATCTACAGTGAAAAATGTAAAATAATTTTTTAAAAGTAAATGGGCGAGGAACTGTAACATAAATAATGACATTCACACTTTCGGTTTTCGTAGTAGCCGCCAAAAGAATAAACCAATTTAAATGACACTTTACATTGTTTCATTATTATATGGTCACTAGTAAAGAAAAATATTCGACATTTTTTCGGTCAATCATGTTCACTTTGAATAAACGTAATGTGTTTTGGGACTGAAAAAACTCAAATTTTGATTACATTTGATACCGTTGACAAACAGTAGTTTGATGTAAATTAAAGCCATATCTATGTAACTTTATCAGGTTGTTTTTATATTTCAGCGAATACAGTCTATATTATTATGTTATTATCATGCTCAAATGCTATAAATTCCCAAAACAATAATTTTGACATTGTCAGATTGCTTATTCTGGTAAATATAAATATATATATATTAAGCATACGAGTATGTTAAAATATAAAAATCAAATACAGTTAGTTATTGAATTATTCATTCAAGTCTTATGTACCTAGATAAAGATAAAAAATAATAATTCATATTTATCTAAATAAAAAAAATATAATTTTTAAAACCTTACATTATAATTTATTTAATTTTATTTGCTTTCGTCTTACATTATAGCAATTATATGTAACACAAACACAAATTAAGATTTTTTTTTTTAGAATTTTTAAATTATTATTTTTCTTGAAACAATAAATAAAGAACAAATAAATCGAATAAAATATTTTTGAAACGAAATATTAATATCAATAATGTTATAATAATAACTATGGGCAATTTCGTCATTATTAAAATTATAAAAAGTAAAAATATAAATTAAATATTTACTGTGAGTAGTTTAACTATTAACAATTAATATCCCGATAACTGTAAGTGTCCATTCTTAGAATAATTATTATATAGTCTTATTTATTATCTAGATAAATACTTTAAGTGTTATCTATTTATCTCATCTAGATAAATTGAATAGCAATTATCTATTATCTTATCTAAATAATTTGTAGGTTATCTTTGTACAACACGTAGATCGGATCTTCAAAGCATTTTCATTTCATTTAATGTCAAGTTAGTATTGACAATTAACCGTGCACGTGCCACGTTCAAATACGAATAAGTCAAATACTCTCAGTTGGCATAAAGTTATTTGAATGTTCACCGTGTTCGGTCCGACTATAATTATAGTAAAACATAAATATTAATACTTCATACGTAGACACACGCGTTGTGCACCCAAAACTTCAAACGGACGATCAAATTAATTGGCGAAATCAAACATTTGGACCACAGCTTACGAAAAATCTAAATTAAGTTGATATTATATTATCAGATACAAATTCGACTTACGAGTTGAAAATAATATGATCAAACAATTATCAATGTTTTGCAAATAATCGAAATAGTCACATAAATCTGAAATACTGTAGAAAATATAAATATTTTAACTTGAATGTTAATAACAAACCTGATTAAAGAAAAGAACGACTCATTTTCATAACGACGAAACGTAAAAATAAATAAGAGGCATAGGTGAGTTTATTTTTTCTTACACCAAAAGCATTACACGAACTTAACTCGTGAAAATTGCAGAATAACAAAATTTTTTAACTGCGCAGTCGGTCAGTTCATTTTGACTACATTTAAGTGCAGATAAATACTTTTATCAATATTCAAGTAATACGCAAAAACTATTCCGTGTTATATTTTATTTTATTTCTAATTTGAGAAGAAACTTGTACGCTGTACGCTGTATAACCAATAAGTCAACCGTTATTGCATTATGTTTACGAAATGTCAGTACTTCAACACTTCGTAGTGTTTCGGAGCTCCACTAGACGATCGCTTACGCGAGCAATAACGATAACACTAAACAATAATATGATCGTTAATATTATATATTAATGTACAATTAAACTTGGAATGGATGTGTATTCGGCTGAACAACAATCACGCGCGTAACTCCAAAGAGAAATAAACCTTCTGTAGAGGAACTATCCGAGATCCCTTAGCTCGTCCTTAAATCGAAAACAGTCCCCGGAATGTAATACGAATAACGATAGTATACTATAATGATAATAGCTACTAATCAGGGATGAATCCAAATAAAGATAACGGGAGTTGGGGACAGAGGTTGATCCAGACAATTTTTACAGAAGGAACGCGAAGCTATGTGTAGTTATATAAATATATATATATTACAATTATATAATAATACAATTTAACTTTGTTCCTAAGGCTACAACCAACAATACATATATTCTATTTATATATATGTAAATAAGACCCTACAGTTTAAGTATAAGAGTAAGGGGCTCGTATTTCAACTAATGTTGTTCAAATTAAATGATATTTTATTAAAGAAAAAAGAAAACAAAATGTTCTACATTTTAGCGTAAAAATATATTATGATGATATAATAGCTACAATTGATTACAAAAGTACAGATAATAAAAAATTGAAACTATCTAAAAAAAATATACAAGATCCAAGAAAAACATATTCATTGGGACTTATATATCACAATATAAAACAAAAAATTAAAATTATGTTTATTTACTAATAAATACATTATAATTTATTAAATATACCTATATGTTTTTTTGAGATAGGGTTCAAAAGTATTGTAGGCATCCCCTGAAATATAGGTCTGCGCACGTCTATGATACTTACCGATGCAATAACACACGTGCGCCATTTATTCACCATTGTACCTGAACACTAGCCGCATTCTAACGATGATAATAATAATAACACAACGTACGTTTCAGAAAAAAAAAAAAAAGAAAAACCCCGTAAATGTCGAACATGGCTACGTGCGCGTCTTCCGAACTGCATTGACTATACACATGTGCACAGTAAGTATTGTTGGACAATGCCTCGGTGAGAGCTTTAGTTTTAAACACGCGTTCATTTTACGTACATTTACGTGGAGTTTTCGTTGACGGATATTCTTAGATGTGTACATAAAATAAGAAAAATAATTTCAAATGATTCATCAACCGTCTTCGTTGTACGTGTTTCTGCGAGGGATGTTAATGCTCCAGTATATTCTGGCACCGAATACCCGATTACACCAATTAAAAAATTAAATAATTATATTTTAATAAACCGTTTAAATATATTATAAAATACATACAAATAAAGAATGATTAATATTTATGTCGAATTTATTAATCCAGCACGTTACCCTCATACTCATATGTATATATGGTTTCCATCTTGTCGTCGATCATACATTATTGATTCTTGTAAGGATATAGAACTTGCACGGGTCTAAAAAAGAAATTAACAGTGCTACACGTTATTCGTTGTTTATAATTTGAGTATAGTACATTCGAACACGATTCGGCCAGACCAGGTTTTCACGAAAATATTGCCTAGCTTTAGGATTTGGATCATTTAGACCGGCTTAGGTTTAAAATGTAGTAAGCCTAATAGGTCAATTTTTCAAAAGTTACTTATCAATTAATATTACCTACTCAACGTCGTCGTAGAAATAATATAATTTTATAAAACGAGTATTTATACGTAATATTCTTAAATTATTGTATTCCTTTATTATTTTTTCAATTTCAGTGGTATGAATATCATTTGAATATCGATGTATATAAATACATCCTGATTTCAAAAGTACTACTACGCAAAGTGTAACATTATAAAACCAACAAATAAAAAGTTCAGTTTTAATACGGGATAAATTCAATATCTTACTCTTTAGTTCTGAACAAATTTAAATTTAATTAACTGACAAAAATCAACGTATTATTCGTTCGTGATCATACGTTTTAAATATCTAAACATTTTGAAAATGTACTTGCGTTTTTATAAATATCCCCTCTGAGTCACACCCTTTCATCCCGTAACACGCCAATAATTATTTTTGTCGTATTTTCATGACCAACAACAGAAAATTTTTACATAATACGAAAATCGAACGTGTAAACAATCGTGAATAGGATGTCATTTTAATAGAAAGCAATGACGACAAATAACCATTAGCGTTATTTAATAACCATTAACAATTAACGATTTTTGTGGTTTCCCTTATATTAATTTAATAAAAAACTATTTATATAGTTTAATGAGACTAATTTATAATTATTAAAAAAAAAGTAATAATATATTTATTAAAATAATGAGGTTAGAAATATTCAAAAATATTCCAAAACAATAAATTATAAATTATCCTAGTGCATACTGAAAAAAATATGCACCGAATTATAATTTAGAAAAAATACTTTTGAACTCGATACACTAGAAACGTTATCGAAAATACCTTACACGCAGAAATGTTTGGATCAATTTACTCTTTCGGAATTGTCTTTATACTTCATAAAAAAAAGTATAGCATGCAATAGGACACATATAAAGGGACGAGAATAAAGAATGATAAAATATATAAGTTATGTTAAAAAAGGTTGTAAAAGTATCGTATGTAAAATTCAATTTCAAGTCGTTGTATAAAGTTCATTAAATTAAAAAAGATAAATTATAATATATACATTCCACTATTATTATATTATATTCGTTGCACGTTGTAAACGGGCGTGGTATTACAGATATATAGTTATAGGAACGAATTCACAGAGATGTATGAAAAATGTCCCGATTTAACGTGGACGCATACGGAAAGACGCAATGTGTTCGGTACAGAAACCTGAACGCAGTATAAAAACCTATTGCAAAATTAGTGAAATCCCAAATTGAATTTCCCACGTGATATCTTATAATAGCAGTGTAATAAATCGTTGTTATCATTATTATTACGTATCATCTAGAAATTATTGATTTTTGGTAAACGAGCGACAAAAATGTACTGGCAGTAGGTACGCGATAGTTGATAATATTATTATTATTATTTTTCTTATTTTTATTGTTATTTTTATTGTTATTATTTTTATACGAGTACCATGTATAATATTACGTGTGTTACAATTTTACTGTTATTGTACGCATATCGCATGTACATAGCATATACGTGATTATATATTATGTTGTTCGCGTACTGTAATATGCGAAATGAAAAATTATTCGGTAAAATATACGACCAAATACTTCGTGCGTTAAGTTGTGCTTAAATTATGCGCTTTAAGTTTTCGAATTTATACAGCAAACTTTTTTTCCGCACGTAAAATTATTTATAACACACGTGTACGTGTATACTACATCGTAATATTATCAATTTATTATAACAATAACATAGTTTATGATCAAAAAAGTTTAATTACACGCATACACACACGCGCGCGTGGGCGCGTACATACACTCTAGATGCTCGCGATGCTTAATGGCGGGATTAACGTGCGTAACATTAAATTATTGGATGAAACGTGTCGACAATATATTTATTATATTTAAAACATCACTATTAGTTTTGGATTTAATTGTTCGTTTAACCATTACCCAGTGGCGGCTGTCTACCTTCAAACGATTAAAAAGATTTTTTCAAATATGTTTAATCAAACGCAACTTACAATAAAGAATTGATATCACTACGGTGATGTGCTACGTTTTCTTGTAAACGCGCTGGATATAAAATATACAGTTTTATTCTGTTATTGCGATTTCAATAAATAATTATTACCTACTTTATTGTAACGGTCGCGTATCAATATCACAACGTTGCATCTATAAATTACCTAGTTAAATTTAAGCTTTCCTATAAAATATATTATTCAGTAGGCCTCATACTATACGCGTATAAAATTGTTATTATTATTCAATGTTGTATGTAAAATACGTACATAAAAACTATTCTTTTAGTGAATTGCTCTAAAACATTTTCGTCGAACACAATTGGTACAATATATGAACGTAATTTAAATAATATAATATTGGATTAAACGTAAACCAACAACTCGCACCAATAACTAAAAATCTTAGTTAAAGACTCATTCAATAAATATTTATTAAATTGAAAATTTACCGCATTGATTGTAACATTCGCATGTTGCACTGTGTAATAGTCGATGTATAAATATAGACATTTAATGTGTTTTTGCTGCATTAATACTGCTGTTATTACGATCAGTAGTGTATAATGATTTTCAGTCTTCATTTTCTAAATGTTTTTGTTATTGTAATTTTGTTTTACATTTTATTCTTTGAATAATTATGACCAGAAAATCAACAGAGATATTTAAAATGAACGAGACTCTACCGTCAGACGAAATACAGGGATGGTTGAAAAATTTAAAAAACCATCCAACCAAAGTAGCAACTAGAACTCATTTCCTATATTTTAATTCTTATTCAGTGATGTTTAGAGAAATCCTTCCATTCAAAATCGTATAAACAGACAAAATAAAAATACTTCATGGCAAAATTAATATATTCCTTGTTTCACTCAAAATCTAAAATATCAATCATAAAATGCGTAAACTAATTTTACGAAAACAGTACTGAAATTAATCCATTTCACGTGATAACATTATACAGATTAATAATTGTACAATAATAATGTTTTACGATATTATAACACCATTTATTGTACATTATTATTAGTTATTATTTTTCATAGCATTTAATTATTGAATTTTATTTTCAAAAACAAAAATGGTCTCTATGTATCTAATTAAAATTTAAAACGAA
The DNA here is from genome assembly GCA_034509805.1 of Sipha maydis. Taxonomy (NCBI): domain Eukaryota; kingdom Metazoa; phylum Arthropoda; class Insecta; order Hemiptera; family Aphididae; genus Sipha; species Sipha maydis. The sequence goes on along the minus strand of JASXSY010000669.1, from coordinate 125,232 downwards.
AGTAAAAAAAAATTAATTATGCATTTGTGTTAGTTTTATCTTTTGATATTTTTAACGAATGTATAAAATCCCTTAGGCATATATTATGTATAAAGGTGAAGGGATTTTTTATCAACACTAATTTTTTCGGTTAGTTTATGTGTTTTTTTTTTTATATTATTTTTAATTAATATGCATTTGTTTTTAACAGAAACTGTATGTTTTGCTAATTTGCACCACGATAACTTTTACTGCAACTTTTGTTTCAATTTATAATTCGAAACAGGAAACTTATTATTCTGATATTTAAACATCAAAATTTAAAATATTTAAATTATTAATGGATGGAGTAATATATACATTTTACTGAGCCAATTCAATATATTACATATAAGTATACAGAATAAAAACGATGTATGTGTATGTCTTTCAATAATAATTATCATCGTATATGGTTTACCGTAAACAACTAAAATACACTCAGTACGAGTTACAAAAAAAACGAAATTATAGTCATAATTAGTAATGGACATAATCGAGATATATATTCGAGTATTCGAATAATTTCGATTATGAGTATAATAATCGAATAAACGAGTAATTTTGATTACGAATAAAATAATCGAATTATTCTGCTCTCTTTCATAAAAATAGGAATTGCTCTATTTTATAAAAATTGAAAACATTATGATATTTGGTTCTTTTACTATTTTTTTTTTTAATTGCAAAATGTTGTTAGCACTTCATCATTAGTTTTACTTTTATAAATATTTAGTGGAATACGCAGAAACCATTTTTTTTAAAAAAAACCTCGTATACGATTCGAATGTATCACTCATTTTCGTTTTCAATATCCCACGTATAAACAAACATTGTTTCCAAAACCACCCTCTGTTGTTTATGAGAGATTCTGTACAAAACACGTTTTTCAATATGCGTGTATGTGTGTGTATAAGGACTCGACCTACCTAGAAGTCACTTTTAAAATAAGTTTTCGGACCCTCGAAGTTTAGTGTGCTTTTAAAACCTGACTGCACCATTACCATTATTGTAAATATCTTACTTCTATTATTATTTTTAATTAAAAATTAACTATTCTATATATATAATTTATATATCGAAAAAATTAAAGTGTAGAATATATGACTTAGTTGCTAAAAATCAATGCATTTTATGAAACTAAATAAATAATATATTTACAGACTTACAAATTTGTATAAATTAAAAATCATTTTTGATGAATTTGAGAATATTCACATTTAATGTATTAACTATGCACACCTAATTTTAAAATTCTGTTACTATTTTCAAGTACAAATTTTAATATCTGAATAAACCGATAAATCTGATAAACCGGGACCATATTTACAATGTATTTTTTCTTCTATTACTAGGCCAAGTTTACAAATGTCCAAATCTTACTTTGACCTACGATAAGAGATATGAGACGATCCAGGAGATTGACTTGCTCAACTTATTTATGATTTCGTGTCGAAATCAATGTACCATACACGTATCAGAATTGTCCACACTCTTCCGTAGTCCGGTGACAGGCAGTAAGTCAGTCTAGGTAAGATGTTACCCATGTGGATAGGGAAAAAGGATTGAATTATGAAGATGCGTCTTTTAGAGATAGGATTTTATATCAACACCTCTCTACCAAGGTGCATGTTGTATGACAAGCCACACAAAAGACGGTGTCTTCTTTTGTTATAAGTCACAAAGCCACAAAAGTTCTACCGACGATAAGGCGACAACAATTATGATGAAAATATACATAATTAAATATACGATGAATATTTATAATCAGATACTGTTATCAATATTGTTGAATCGTCTGATTGTAAAAAGTTTGTTTTTGTGATTATCTGGTGAATTATTAATTCTAAACTCTTATTTTAATCAATTTTTGTACGCCAATATAATATAAAAATTAGATTTTCTTTCACCGAGTAAACATGTGATATTTTCAACATTAATAAAAGCAATGATATGTAATGTTCATATTTAAATGACATTTTTAACTTTGCATTAATATTAATTTGAAACTAATAGATAAAACAATACTTGAAGAACGTTACTCAAAGTGCTACGGATAAAATACACAATAAATGATCAACTTGGTTGTCGAAAATAATTAAAATAAACGTCCAAATCACAAAGCAGTACAAACAAGTATTATAAATACAATAGTAAGTTGTATTTTAATTTTTAATATTTTGATTCTAGCTGGTTAGACAATTGTAATTCTAAAATCATTATTGAAAGTATATTCGTTTGTTTCACGTGAAAAATCAGCGTATAATAATACATGTGCGGGTACTTGATTAAAAATATAACAAAAACCACCCAAAACTTGAAAATTTCACAGGTCAAACATTCGACAGGAAGTATAAAATTATTGTCATCGAGAATCACAACTGTAAAGATAACCAATAACAACACAATAATAATAATAATAACGTTTACATTTTAAATACCACTACTGTTTTATTCGTTTAACAAAGTAGATGACCCTATGAGTGAGTTCATTCTCGATTACTCGTTAATTAATTTGTAACACAAATAATACTCACTCTTCGATAAATACGTTTTGTCGGAAGGTACGCGCAAATGACTCGAAAACTATTTAATATAATACTCGTCGATGATTCAAACCACATACAATATAGTGGGTCCCTAAGCCGCAGTAATCGACTCTGTGCATTCAAATATTAATACGGTCTGATAAACGGATAAATTATAACATAATCTAAAACGAAAACACACGAGAAAATTTAATAGTGATCTGTGTTATACTATTAAGTAGATGTATCGTTGATATGCATCGAGTATATAATTATTGTTTATTTATTTTTTGTTCTCGCCGTCATGCACTTTCTCGTTAAACATGTCAACTGGATGCAACTACTAATAATATTCATTTGCGAGTATATGTTTTTGAATATGTTTGTTTGCACCGGAATGGTTCTTACTGGTCTGGCAGTTTACCACTCCGACTCACACCTAAGCTTCGGGAAGAGGTAGAGCCAGCGAGAGGGTGGGGCAGTGAGGGCTAGAGCCCCGGGGCCCGTATCTCTGAAAGGGCCCGTCGTCTCAACTTTTTATTTAAAATTATTTTATAATGTCATTCGCCGTAGCATAAGATGCAAATTTTAAAATCTTTATTGTACTAAAATATGTACAACTAGTATGTATCTTGGCCAAACAACTGTAAAGGGGGCTAGAACCGATCAGCCTCGGGACCCTCAAAAGCTCTCGACGGCCCTGGGAAGGTGGTAATCTATTTGAATACGCAAACGTAGAAAAGTATCATGATCACTTACAAAATAATTGACTAGATATTTCTGATGGCGCGTAGCACTGAATTCATATAATAATAATAAATAAAATAAGAAAATACAATATAATATATTGTATTATAATATATAAACAAAATAAAAATGCTTATGGTCACCCGCTATGAATTTGGAAGACGAATAAGCCGGGCGGCAGAACTGCCAACCGGACGGGCGGGACACGTTTCCGCCAAAAGTATACCTTTCCCTTTTCCACCAAAACAATTTCTACTCCAAAACTCAATAATTCACCACGATATTATGTATGTTAAGTATTGATATTAGTATTATAATTATAGCGGTTCTGGTGCCTAGTCCCTATAATTTCGATCACGTAACCTATCTGTATTTTGCCCCTGCCCTTAACCCGAACAGCCTCAGCGTTAACCTAATCTACCTCCCCTGATATAAGCCCCCTCCCCTGATATCATACCCTCCGCTTCACGCTGCGTCTCGAATGTACAAAATGTACACCAACGGACTTAACTTCTTAACATACATATATAATACCACAAAAATATTATAAGAATGATTAACTAATTGTCTGTTTTAACAAGAACTTTCTGAATTTAGCGAATCGACAAAATACACACACATTAAGCATGTAATGTTATAATAATTATAATAATAATAACTAATGTAACTCTCGACACTTATGTGCGATTTGTTTTGAATAAACATAAATATGTGATTAACTAATAGCCGTTGGTCGTTTTGTGATATACATTGCATGACTTATGGATGTATAAGGCCGAAATACATAACTATACTTCACTCCGTTTTGGACTTTTGTTTCAACACCTTAACCGTTTTTTTTTTTTTTTTCTTCACTCTTATTAAACTGTGTCAGTGAGTTAAATAATATTTCAAAGAAACGTGTAATGTTCATCAAGATGGCCGGTTCGTTGTTCCATAACGCACCTATCTGCAGGAAGGCTAAGTATACCGCTCTTGAACCTAATGAGCTTATCAGTTCTTCATCATTCACGATAGACTTTGCCACGCGTCAATTTTTAAACATAGGACTCGATCCTACCGACGATTTCAACGTAGCGGTACACATCATCACAATGAAAAATTTTATCAGTCCTCATCCGAGTTGTTCGTCAGGATATTCCCATTATTGACCGATATTATAGCGTATTTAACGGAAAAACCGATAAAGTGCAAACATGCTTTTTTTCATGACCACCGCGGACACATCCATATCTTGTGTGGTGCACCGCGGTATAAAGTGTGCTCAACATCGAATCGATTGTTCACGACGGTCGGCGTGTAATGCTCGATCGAAACGATCTCGTGGCACTCCAACGTAAAGAACGTCTCATTTTAGAGGCCGTAGCACGGAACGTCGGAGTTAACAAACCCGAAGTAATCGATCAGTTCGTTCAATTCAGTGATTCACTGAGGAAGAGTAGAAGGAGGGAGAGTAGATGGACATCGACTAAGGTAAAAGTAAAAATATAAAATATTGAAAATCGAATAAATCGTAAATGTATTGTTATGTTGTTATTTAGCGGTGTGACGAATGCAATGGCGATCGGATATCATTAGCGGGGACATCGTTAGCAATCGGTGCTAAGAACAGTGAGGACCCGCATTCCCCGCCCTTAGTCGGATATTCCGGGATGACACATCCGCATTGTTCACCGCTAAATAACAACATACATAAAATACATCGAAATTGAATCGGCGGAAACAACTATCAGTCAAAAATGAATTTGGTGGAAACGGGTTTAATCGGGAAAGGGAACGGTACGCTTTTGGTGGAAACGTGTTATGCCCAACCGGACAGAAGAATGTCCATCGATCCGGGGTATCCCTTCGTTGGCAATGCGATTTAGACGGTAGCGGCACGCCCACGAACAGTCGTGGAAGAATTGCAGCGGGAGATGTGGACGTGCAAACGGATGTCGGCCGTGCACGCGTGCCGCAACACGTGACAGATAACGCGAACACGGGCTCCAAAAACGGTCGGAAAAAAGCAAGGATTCGACATCGCACCGGTAACGCGAACGACGTACAGATACGATGCACGGATACGGAATACATTGGATACGGAACGGCGGACGTTCACGGTGCACCGCGGACACGTGGATCGCAATGATCACGTAGATCGCGGAATGGCGCCGGGCACGGTCGATACGTCGGCGAGAGCGCAACGACCACCGACGCGGACGCATATGACGATCGCGATGACACACGACGACAAAGAGCGAAGAGAAGAATGCACGTGGTCGACAATCAACTCGCGGGTGCCCAACGATCGAACACGTACCGGATACGGCGAAGAGCGCGTACAACGTAACTCGCACGAAGGCGACGGGGCAGCAGAATGAGTTGAACACAAAAGCCGAACCGGCCAAAAACGCTATCGAAAGAAAAGTCATAAGAGTCACTAATACGACCGACGGGTGTGTGGCGGTGACGATGTTCGCCAAGGCTCGTCATGAACATCACAATTTTGAACATCGCGGTTTGATACCCATTAGAGGTCGAAAAAACGCAAATTTTACACAGTGGTTCACGATTTCAATTTAGCGATACGATTGGCACGTAGAAATAATACCTTTAATAATAATATTATTACAGGAAAGACGTGGAAACATGTTTAATTACGTAAATACTACGTGGCTAATTTCTCTAAAATTCTCTTCGAGTCCGCGATATGCGGTTGCAAATGCGATTTTGTTGAGTACCGTGAAATTTGACGCGTGCATATATATTATATGCGTATATTATATTATAATAATATTTCATATTCTTTTCATTTCCGATAAACTTTTTCACACATAAATGTCGCAACTACACTGTGAGAGAAGAGTTTTACTTTTTTTACTTAGAAAGATTTCTCACCGTTCTAGACGAACTTCCTATTGGGAATACATGCTCGAGCAACGAATGAGTGCAACTGATTCGTTTTCGAAGTATTTTGAAATGTACATTGTACCACGAAAAATACCGTGACAAGTTCGAGTTTGTTAAACAAGCAACATGTGCATGGCGAGTGTATGGATGTGGTGACGACCGAAAGAATGAAACGTCTTTCTGTCCCCGAGCAAACTTCTTCCCCCACCATCTGTTCAAACTTGTACACTTTCAACGTGTGCACTATGGGGTTTTTTTTTCTATTTGTGCTAAAAAAAAAAATTGATTCGTTATAGACGCAGCTCAGCCACATCAAAATAAAAAAGGTAAATTATTTTTAACTTGATTAATTACAATAAATATTAAGATGGCTTGTAAGAACATTTTTTATATATATTTAATTATGATTTATTTATTATGATAGTTTTCAAAAAAATCGTACTATTTAATATGATTTAAATAAAATTATATTTTTGATTATTATTCAAGTAAAAATATATTACTTTATTATAGTATAATAAAAAATTTTATCAAATAAGCTGTCGGAAAAAACGTATCTTTTTTTATTTTGGCGCAAATAAACTTCATACAAAACAAAAAAATATTTTTACGCCATTGTAAAATGCGTTCACATTGAGCAAGTACTAAAAATAGTATAGTGAATTGCGCCCGGTAGTTTACAGATTCTAAAATGGGTATAGTAAATTGCTCTTATAGAACAGGTGAATCATGATAACTTAAACCTCGATAACTCAAAAAACTTGACAACTCAAATTTTTCTTTATTCCCCAAAAAGTCAACATATATTATTTATTATAAATCTTGTTAACTTAAATATAAAACTGTGATAAATAGGTTAGCCGAAGTATTAGACTGGATATTTTAGTAAGCATATTATATTTTATCTACTCGACTATAAAATAAAATGAATATCTGAAAACCAATTTTCATCTATATTTACTTTATATAAATTAATCTAACAAAAAATATTTTTAATAACTTAATATATTTAATATATTTAATATACTCACCCGAATTATTTAATTAAAAAAAATTATTATTTTTTGAAGGACAGTGATAATCGTCCCCTCGTGGTTAATGTAGAGCATTATCTAGATAAATATTTAACTCTGTTTTATCCTAGATAGATAGTTGAAGAAATAATTAATTTTATTTATCTTAGATAAATTAACTTTTAGTGATTCTTTTTTACTAGAAATAATAAAATAATTAAGAATCATCGTAATCTAATCTATAATAATTAATAATTTATCATAAGACAGAAAAAAAATATATAAATTTAATTCATCGTATAGCAGTAAATATTATTTTTATCCCTGATTAGTTGTCAAACATCTGTCAAGTACTCACACCACACACAAGATATTATTGGCTTATCGCATAATGTCATTATCAGGGCTCGAAGTTCTAGCAAATGCATATTTTTCTTGGTTCGTTCTAGAACATCCAAATTAAGATACAAGTATGTTTCACACTTCTCTGATGTCATACACGAAATTTTATTTTGCTATTTTTTGCATATTTACGGTTTTTACCGCTATATTGCTAATTTGGAGTTTTAAATGCTGTTTATGGGCATATTTTTAGATAATAAAGGAAATAAACACATATTTTTGAAAAACTAAATTACCTACTAAACAGCAGTCTACGAATATGTGAACGAAAGCAAATTGTTTCATTTTAAAATGGTACTCATCCAAAATAAACAGTCTTAGACCGCTGTTATCGTCGATTAAATCGGACAATTCCATTCGTTTCCAATAAATTGTTTATTTTTAAAATCGTGTCAGTCACATCGGACTATCGCAATATCATAGGATTTGTTGTATTACTGTAATTTTATTATAATGTTCCGTCATCATTTAGATATATCACGTGTTCCATTGATTGTGAACTGTTGTACTTAATCTCAAATAGTACCTATAGTTCTTATAAACCTACCACCATATTCTATGAAATACATTAAAAATCTGCAAAATTAAAAAAATCAAATACTTCATGTTTAAAAAAATTTGTTGAAAATTTTATTTTGCATATTTTCCAATTTATAGTGCTATTTATAGCGCTTATATTAATATTTTTATGTGCATATTTAAGCGCTAAAAATTAAATTTTTTAGTGCTATAACTTCCGAGCCCTGGTCATTATGTATAGGTATTAATTTTTATATAATATACATTACACACTAGTGACATTAAGAAATTATTTACTCTGACCTGTTATCTAACCCGTTCAATTATATATTTCAATATAATTAATTTAATTAATGTTAATTTTAGAATTGTATCTGTCCATAATGATGTATTTACAATAATAAATAATTAATATTCACAGAAATATAACAGATAAACACATAATACTCGTCTTCCTTCAATTAACCACTTCTATCATCATTCCTCTCCCTCTTTCTGTTGTAATTTTTTAGTGATCATTCATTAATCATTATATAAAGTTATAAATTGTCGATAAGTTTTAGTCTACTATTTATGCATGGACAAATTTGTAGTTCAATTAAATAAAAAGTAAAAGTTATGCGAATACAATGAACGAAATCGTACTAAATTACCAGAACAGATAAATGAAACGATGTGTTAAATATTTGATAGAAAGTTTTTCGAAATCGTGAAGGATGATGGTAAACTTATGAAAGCTTAATGTCATTATTGTTCTAAAACAATTAGTGGACAAAATTTACATTAGTTTAAGCACATTAAATAATTATTTAACCCATTAAAAACTATAATTTATGTATTACAATATCATTTCCTATAATTTATTTCAATTCCAGTATTTACATTTAAATATACTTGATTATGATACACATATATTACCTGTGTATGTATAAATAGTTAACAAAAATATATTTAAACAGTTTTAATCTTTTTTTTTTATCTAGACATTTATTATTTTATCTTTTATCTTTATCTAGATACTACTTACTTTTATTGTCTTTTATCTTGAAATACATTTTAAGTTATCTGTGCCCAACACTGGTCGTGATGTCCTCTGGGTAATGCTAAATAGCTATCATAAAAAAAATATACCTCTTGGGCGCAATTTACTACGTATAAATATGTAACTGAAATATATCGAACGCAATTTACCATATGTAAATTTATAACTGAACTTTATTGGACTTAATTAACAATTTTGTCCCTTCGTCAGTCGCAATTTACATTTTTTTTTTTTTTTACGCAACCGGACGATGCATTGTTGTATAGCCAACGAAGATATTTTACAAATCGTGCATATCACTACGGATTTATATCTTGATAAAAGAACAAATAACAATACGTAAACGTGTACAAACGTATTATACACGTTCAAACAAAGTTTGTTTTCCACAGGTTGTCCGTGTGGAAGATGAAATTATAACACGTAAACGTGACTGCACCTCACCTACGAACAATTTTTTCTATCTACTGTATTATAATGCATACGTGTTTTAAATTTTGTTTTGTTTTTGTCTTTTTTTTTTTTAGGGAGTTTTCGTTTTGAAACTTGTTTCACTGTTCGGTACAGAAAAGAGAAGAAACTTAAGTCCTCATCCGAATCATCTCTCCCGTACATTTTAACACGCATTATAAATATGCATTAACTTTTTGAATACAGATATCATTACGTCGATTAACTCGATAATAAGGTGTAAAACTTTTCGAAGGACTGGAATATATATATATATATGTGTGTATGTGTGTGTGTACGATTGTACGATTGTACGATTGTGCATGTTTTGTGTGTCGGATGTATGTGCACGTATGCATATGTGCGTGTGTGTGGCGCCCACGTACCAACACGCGCGCGCAACCGATAAGCAGTAAAAAGGCAGGAACACACAAGATATAAATTTCACAGAGGATTTCCGGAGCCGAAGTGTGCTTGTTGTTCCGGCGACAAATTTAGAATATGAAATCGATGTAGACAATACGTTTGAACGATACCCAAATGCGACCCCGCCGCCACCGTAATACGTTCCTCTTATATGTTAAATTCGGTTATAAAATAAACATAATATTCTCCCCGGGATTCCTTTATCTTATCTCTTTCTCTCTCACTGTCTTATTTTATATCACACATATACAACCACACACGTATAATAGACACACAAATGACTGCCGACTGCATTATTCATGTGTACGGCGGATGCGGCAACGGTGGTGACAAATATTCAAATAAGACGGAGTTTATTCGTTTGAGTTTTGAATAATACGTAAGTAGCTTCGTCACCATCTCCGTATTAATATGGATTTCAATGATAACTCATCCCGGTGCAGTTCGTGAAACAATAATTATTTTATTTTACTGTCCGGTGAGACTTCTTGGTTTTTTATGAACTCTGGTGCGTAGTATACAACATCCCCTTAAATCGCTTTCAAATTTTTTACTTTAATTTCCACCGTATTTCCACACAGTATTTATTATACTATACACACATACGAGTACAATGTATCTGGACATTTAACTAATCAACAAAGATTTCAATGTGAATAGTTTCCGCGTACATTTCTTACCCAATTATTTGTATACAATTAATAATAATTGGTCTTTGTGTTCGACTCATGAGAATTTGACGTGCAATCAGTTTTTACATTTCTACTAATATTATGCTTGTTATGGGTACAAAAAATGTATTATGTAGATTTTGTTTTTTACACAACATGTAAATAAACCGTAAAATAACATTGAGTTGGTAAAAAAAAATAGCCTCAACATAACCAAACACGAAATTATATAAAAAAAGAAAAATGAATATTTATAATATTTTATATTCACGATTTTAAATAAAAATAAAGTATATTTCATTTGGAATTCATCAGACTGCATTCAAATTCAAATTCATTGTTATTCGGGTTATTCAAGTTCAAATATTCAGTTATATTTTATGATTATTGACTATTTATTGACAGTTTAAGTATCAGTCAATTTGGATAATTTTTTAATAGTGTAACTAGCAAAAACAAGCAAGGCTTAGTAGTATCCTGTTTTGTCGATAAAATTAAGTAACGTGAAACGTGAAAATACTTCAACTCACTAAATTTGGTATTATCTTATCAGAAATCATGGTTTTTGGTATAAACGATTTCATGTTAAATGTTCTAGTGCTGAAAACAATGCATTTTTCATTAAATTAATTAAATTTGTTTTGATATATTTTGTAAAGGAAACTATAAAACATTCAAAATTAAATAAAAAATGTATGTAATATTTTATTCACGGCATAACATACGAGTGCATACATGACTTGTTGCGATATCATAACATCACAACATTATTAAATCATTGTGAACTGTACGAGTTTTTTTTTACCACGAGTAGAGGTTACATTTATAACAAATCCGAACAGCGATTCATAAATTAAACAGCTCGCGCATTCAAATATTTTGATGATTCCGTGTTAATGTAATTTAAAAAATCAACAATATTTTCAATAAAACCAAACCATTATTATTTCTCAGCAGGTACGAAATCAGAAGCGTTTTAAGGCATCCTAACACTTCAAACCCGACTTATGTTGAACATAAGTTAAAGATCGCAGCACAATTTTAAACAACAATTGATGATTTTTTATTATCATTAAAGTGTAACTTGGTATTATGCTATATAAGCAAACTATAATTTATTGGTTATAAGAATATTGCAATATTGGCTCAGACGTATATTTTACATTCCTCAATACTCACAGAAATCGCTTGGGTAACAGCCGTCAAATGTAAGCACAGCTGCATAAATTCGAACGGGTTATTTCATTAGTCTTAGAACACAATTTTGTGAAATTTTCACGTAGTTATATAATAATTGTATCAAATACGCATTTGCAATTTTTTTTGCGCCCAAAACATATCATCAAAACACATCATAAACTAAATTACATGGACATTGAGACAATGCGAGTTTTATCGAAAAAGAAAAATATCGTCGATAAATAAATTAGTATAAAAAACGTGAAAATACTAAAACTTTTTTAGGCCAAAAGAGAAAAGACAAAATTTAAACAAAACACAAAAGTTTGGATAAAAAATAGTTTGATAATTAATTATAGGGTCTTGTAGTGGCTTTGGTCGATATATTGCAAACTATACCAAACCGTTAACTGTTTTAACTTTTAATACATTATTTTATAACTGAATTGCAATCTTAAAAGCAGTCTTCAATTATTAGAAAAACAGTTAATCTCGTTATATGACTATGTATGTATGAGTTGATATAATAAACCCTCGATAATTCATACCTCTATAAATCGAACTAAATGTTTGGTCAGGAAAACCTCTATGGTCTAAGAAAACCCATATTCACTATGAATCGAAAACAATAAACTTTTAGACGACGGTAAACACTCTACAATTCGAACATTTTTGGCTAGAAATTCTCTGGATGACATTTTCTAATCCAATTTAAACTGAAATAATATTAATTAGAAGTGTCAGTGTGGTTCAACTAACGTTATCACCAGTAATAGAACATAATACGCACGTTTAGCAACGATAAATAACGACGGCGATGATCTATACAATTATCCTTTGGCTTATCAGGTAATAGTTTCTGTCTAAAAAATAATATGTCCGTCTTTTGTTTCCCGGCAAGCAGTTGTTGAATGAACTCCAATCGATAATCAGATAATTTTTCGACATTTTCCTTTTTTTTTATTTTTTATAGGTCACGTGACGACGATGAAAACACTATAGAATACATATTGGCGACTAAAAATCAACGTTCTGTTCATACCCAATCGAACAGTAATTTTTCCACCATATCACACCGAGAACACTTCAACACGCTGCCACACATGCATCAGATATTACGTCCTTATGATGTACAGAGGTATATGTATTATATTATTACATATTATACTGTGTACGAAACGTCAAGTGTGGGTAATTGTAGTCGCGCGTGTTTGCCGTCTGAACATAAAAATAGCGTCGTTTTTAAGAATTCAAGTTTCGACCTCGTTCGCATGCATAATCCCCGCAAAATGTCAAGGGTTCTTTAACCACATGTTCACGTATTATATAATGTGTGTGTGTGTGTGTGTGTAAATATATGAGGACAGAATGAATATGCCTTTTGGTCGTGCGACTGCTCACCAAAGTGCTCATTAGGTCGGCGAAAGGGTGCATGTGTACTACAATAGAGATACCGTAAAACGCGTATGATATCTGCTACGACCCCGATAAATAGATAATATGACGACCATGTCGTTAAATTCCCAGCCTTATGAGAGCGAGGATGGTAATTAAACGCTTAATTATTGTATAGGATGTCCGTCGCCTGAGTGTTATAACGTACCGATAGTTTATGCAGAGCATTGTATGTGCTCCAACGAAAACATCAACATTTAAAATTACAGTTGAACATATATTTAACGAACTCGACAGTTCTTTGAAAAATATTCGTCGAATAAAAATTTCGTCAAATTAAATGCATTTGTTTTAATCGAAAAATGTATTTTCACGATTCCGCAGATAGTATTTGTAAAAGTCAAACGCGCCGATAAAATAAAATCGATACTTCTGCGGTAACTATATTATTATGTTCGTGGTCTAAATATTATTTAAAACCGTTATTATCAACTATTCATAATCGATTTAAATACAGTTGAAACCGTAAAAAAATAAACATCTCGTTAGCCACGTTTAAATAATCTTAAACACTTAACACTTAACACTTAACTTTCTTCAAATATATTCGATTTTGGATATCTTAAGAACATTTATATTATTATATACTACCTAAAAAAGCCTTTAAAATTGCATTATCAATGGTTTATATTATAATATAATAATATGCCTTTCTTTATTGTATTTTACTACGAATCAGAAAACTGAATTATTTATATAATTTTTATTTTATTAACTAATATACATTTCAAAAACATCGATTTATATGAAAAGATAACGCATTATTTTTTTTCACAAGTACTTATGTATTAAAAATTATTCTTTTTAATGCAAAATATTTCTTTGAATATAAAACTCTATTTATTTACATTGCAAATCGATTTTTGAAATTGTAGCAAACCGAAAACAAAATACTCAACAAATCATTTCAATCGTTGAATTATATTGAAAGTAAACATAAAGGATTAAAAATATCTATAGAAAAAATACCATTTAAAACCTAACCTTATTTTATAATTTATGATTTTTATATAAATACATTATTATTTTAATAACGTAAAATATTACTTTCCTAACAGTTCATTTCATTGCATATAATATAATCCAGAAGAATTCAAATTTTTTCATGCCATAGCTCCTTTGTGTCTACAATATTTTGACGGTTCCCAAATTGCAAAAAATAATGATTATATTATACACGTTATTTAGTATAGGGTATTATTATTGAAACATTTATCGTCCGACGATATAAAAAAAAAAAAGTTATAAATAAATAAGTAATATAGAAAAAAAGTAAATACCTTACACTTAATAAATACAAATAAATAAAAATTAATTAATTAATATTTAGTATTTATGTTAGTTAATACGTTAGTCTTTAAGAATGAGCTTGTTTATGTTTCAAAATATGTTCAAATCACTGTTTTGATTTCGAAATATACTATTATAACTATTATCATATCTTTCTCAATATTAATTTTTACCAATATTTGTTTTAATTACACCCAATGCAGAAAATATCCGATCTCTTGTAGGGATAAAGTAACGAAAATTATTACATTTTTGTTGGCTTATTTTAGTTATGGTAATATCACATGTGTCCAAAATTAGGTTAATGACGATAATGATCCTCATTGAGAAATTTTCATGACAAATTCATTAGAAGATCAGTACAGAAGAGATCTTTGATCCAAGTTTGTTGTTGAGTATTCTAGATATTTGATAGATTAATACGGATAATAATTTCAGTCAATAAAACTTTAAATGGTTATGTATGTTTTGTTTTCAATTTAATAATTTCTCAAATGATTATATAACTACATTTATATTTTTACATGTATTGACTATATTACATTAATTTAGTTTCCGATTCTTTAACATGATTCCCTTCTCCTGCTTTTGCGACAACGTCCAGATTGAATACCTCTGGTACATGCAATTAAAATATATTTTCTAACCATATATTGCAGATTTTTCGACCAAAAGTGAATTCTCCGAACTAGCTCGTATAAAATATAAGTATATATATATATAATAGAAAATATAAATAGTTTTATGGTTATATGCTCAGAGAATCACGAGTTGAAGGTAATTAATACCTACGATATAATTAAAGGATTTTCTTCTCGAAAAGCGAAAAAAAAATGACTTGTATAAATAACATTTCTAATTTTGTTTTAAAAAAATTAAGAAACAAATATAATTGTTTTTTTGTCTCTGAAACGTATCTATTCGTTATGATTATGTTTATAGGCCCCTAAATTGTTTCGGCCCCGGTTTGAAAACTATGAAACCGTGCGCCCACCGACCGGATTTATCAAATAAATACTAAATGGTTCTCAGTAATAAGGTGTTTTAATTTTGCTCTAAACAATATTAAACATAAGCGATATATGGGGGCGGGGTTACTGCGGGCCGCACGGCAGGCTTGAGCAAGCGGCTGCGGCGGGCTGTAATGGACCTGAGTGGCACTACCAAATTACATTTGAGCAGTTCCCATATAAAACAAAGGTTACAATGGTTGGGGAAATAGAGCACAAGACTGTCTGCGGACTCGAGTAGGGCTCGCGGAACGGTCGTAGTGACTCTGTGGGCGAACGCTTAAATAAGCGCACTAGGGAGATTAGAAGATGGTGTTGGACCGGAAAAGGAATGATTTCGGTCTCGTCGGACGATACGAAACGCTACAGTGACCGAGAAGCACCGCGTGTAAATACCGCTGACGCCCGGGGTCGAGTATGTTTGCTTCCTGTAACGTCCGACGGTGATTGGTATTGCCACGATTCCGCACAGTCGTTCGTCGAATAGGTGAGATCGTCGTCGTCATCTCGCTGGTTGACTGCATGATGTGGACGTTCGCCGTGGTATGAGAAGGTCTCGTCGATGTTGTCGTCCAGGCTTAAAACAACGTCGCCGTTCTCCGTTTCTTCATTTTTCTAACTTGTATTTTATCCAAGCGTTGATTGAAAAGAAGACACTCCGTTCTCATTTTTCTCTCAATGACGCTGTTGTCAACGGCATGGTCTCGCTGACATCTCTATTGCTTATATGTCATTTTACATTGTTGTTGTTTACCAACAACTAGTTATATTGGTGGCCCTGAAAAGGGCCGTTTTATTCTGAGCATGTGCTCCGTTACAACGATCCTCATCCGGGATCGGATCCGGTACCGGTCAAAGGGACTACGCTGCGGTGGCCGCGGACACTCCATGTTTGCGGTGCACGTGCACATTGAGCGCGTGGCCGTCACCCAAGTACCGACCGCAATAAGGACAAGTGGCACCCCGGGAGTCCGGATGCCGCAAGCGCAAGTGCTGGTACAACACCCTGCGGTTTCCGAACTGCCGGCCGCAGAGCTCGCACGTGTTCGCCCGACTGACGCCACGCGGCGAAACGGCCGGCACCCTCATGTGGTGCAACCAATGGGCGAAGCCGGCGGACAACGCGACGAACTTGCGGCCGCACCCGGTCTTACGGCACTCCAGCCTGTCCTCTTCGCGGTGCACCATGCGCACGTGCCGCCACAAGGCCGCCTTACCGGCGAAGGACCCCTGACACATCTCGCATTGCTCGCGCTTAACGGACACCGGTTCCGTCCACGCACCGTCCGTCGGAATGGTGGCGCTAGGCGCGAGACAGTAATATTCCGGTCCCGCGGTCCTTATGGCTTCCATAAATCCCATCTGTAAAATCAATTCGCGGTTAGCACAAGCGGAAAACGTGACGGCTAATCGGGTCGGTAGTAGTGCAAATAAATATTTGAACGTTTAAATGTTAATAATTACTATCTCGGAATGATCCAATCTGAATAAATTCATGACGGATCGGATCGTTGAACGCTTACGAATTACACAAAGGTAACAAAGGTATGTAACTGCAGTGCACTTGTATTAAATGTTGAATAATATTCGACAGTGCCCAAAATATGTTATACTCGTACGAAGTCGAAAACAGGAGTGAAGGATAATCGGCGTTTCATCGTAGAATACCAACGAGATTTATTTACCACCAGTAGCAACGGATTGTATAGCAACGGGTCATTTGGTCACTGAGGTTTATTTCACATGATCGTCACGATGTATGAATATCAATTAAAATAATGATAAGAAGTATAGTTTGTTTCCAAATACGATATGTATATATATATATATATATATATATATATATATATATATATATATATATATATATAATATATAATATATTATAATCTAACAAATCAAATTTGACTTTTAAATTAGAATTTTCATCAATGCCTTGAACTTACGAAAAAAAAGTATTAATACGCAATAAACGAGTATTAAACATGCAACAAGAAGGTAATTGAGAAAAATCAAGGTTTTTAGTTTACGTGTATTATTAACAACGGTTACCCTTTTGTATTTAAATAAGGATTTTGAATATTAGTATTACAATACTCTCCATTTTTCAATATCATTAAATGATCTGTATCATTGTAATCTTTACGTAAATAATATAACACGATTTTATGTGACCATTGACAAAATCATAAGAGAAAAATCAAATTAAATCTTTGAGATAATATAAATTGATTTAATAATATGATTTCTTGCAAGTAACGCAAGTGCATATTATTATTTAATTTTGTTACAAGGCTATTATTTTCTCGTTGTCCTGTGTATTCCAAAAATCAACGAAATTGCATATTTAAATAAACCTTAATGCTTGCGTTTATCCCTCGGTAGCTGTCGACCACGCTAGATACATAATAAATTAGTATTTGTAATTGATTTTAATAATAAATATGTAATATGAAAATAACAGAATATTTTATACCTAAAATTTAAGGTTTAAATGGTAAGACGGTGGTTTGAAGCGCGTACTTCCGCGAACTATATTATTTCTTAAAACGCATATTTCCTACTCAACGAGTGTATGTACTATGAAAATAATTAGACTCCTTAAACAACCTTTCATCACAGCCATTTTTCATCTAACTCGTGATTTCTTCGGAACATTTTTGACTGTTATTTCACAGATTTAGCTGTCGTTTCCAACAATTCTTGAGATTTATGGGTATCGAAACGAACGAATTACTACTATGTAGTAATCACAATTGGTTTTTCCCGATCGAAGGAAACTCTCGACAGAATAAAATCGATAATTATCCATTTATAGCTTACCAGCAACGATTTTATAATTAGGAAATATAAAACATATATGTTAATAATTATGTTTATAATAATTATAATTATTGAACATCTATTGATCATTAGGACTGGGCCACCATAACAAAGAAAAAATAAGACAGAACACTTTGGTGCATTTATATACACTCTTCGATACATTCTGTATGTATAGATACTCGCGACTAAATGTATAGCTAAATAAAAGGTATCATAAATGTATATGGGCGTTTCCAAAAAAAAAAGTATACTCAACCGTAAACACGAGTAAGATTCATGATTTGATTTTTAACATTTTACATTTAATGTGCACATTAAAAAAAAAAAAAACCACCTAATAGTGTGGCCAGAACTTGTAATTCGAACATTAACCGTCGCTATCAATCACTAGTATTATTCGAACACACTTTTTATACGTTTTCATTAAAACTGCATACATAAAGTAAATTGCAGTATTAAAAGGACGCTACACCGGTTATTACATCTAGTAAAAACTTGTTTGCGGAATACCAACGCAATCCATTTTAAAGTAATTTTAGGATGAAAACACTTATACAATTAGTAAATAATAACATTTTTGAGTGAATCTCATACGCGTTTTGAAAAATATTTTAAAAAGTTACTATAATTTAAAAAAAGTAAATAAATGCTTTATTGTATTTATCGTAGGGAACTATTAATTTGGAATAATGAAAAACCCCTATGAGGTTCACTCTGAAATATTGTTCTCTACAAATAAAGTAATAGGTGTTTTAACCGTTTAATCACTTTCAGAGACCTTTTCGTTAGTTTTCCGAGAGCGTATTAGGTATTTGAGATTCGATTTCATTATGTGCCATGTGCTGCCACCTATAAGTATATAAAACGCTAGTGGAACGCGGCGATTGCAGGATCTCTCACTACGCCATATGCTCGTCGGATAACGGCAAGTTAGTCGTCATAGTCGCCGGCAAACGATAATGAAATACAATCTTCGGATCAAACTGTTCATGAAATACTTTCCCTATTCCGCGCACCACATAACATTATTTTTAAACGAGTTATGGTCTTTTTAAAGTATACATAAATCGTTTGTATGAGACGCGTAATATAATTTCCACGAGGTACGTTAGCGCGTATTGATACTGATAAAAATTTGTCTACGACCCGGTTTCAAACTAAATAATTCTAATTCTTGACAAAACAATGTCCGCGCGGCATCGGAATTCACTGAATTCACACATGGTTAACCCGGGCAAACGATTTCGACCGACGTGCGCGCACAACCGTTTGGTCGTACCAGATTTTACGGTATTGTAACCGTTTTCTTCGCCCGATCATCGGGCACCGGTAATGTACGTGCGGAACACGTTGACGAACGTAACACGAAATGATTAGCTTATAGTTCACTATAAAGCCGCACACGGAACTCGAACGAAGGTGTCTTGCTAATGTGCGCATAATATTATATTGACATGTGAACAATGTCGACGTCGGGCGAATTGCGCTGATGCCACGGCGGTGACGGCGACGACCTTAATTAGTGATTATTTTTAATTATTTGCCATTATATCGATATTAATGGAAGCGAGTGTATTTATAAAATGATTATGCGCGCGCCTGCCGCAGACGGATGTAGACGTCATGATCGTATACGGGACTCAAATCTTCGGCTTCCATTCGCGTAAAAACGCGCGCGCGTGCGCGCAGATCGTTTCGACTCGTAATATCTTTTCGGTTTTACCGCGTTTCTTCATTAACGCGCATACGTGTATAATACCATAAATCATTATTCGTGTACTTTTCCTAGGAAGGAGTGGTCAGATAGAATAATCATGACGGTTCGATGAATGTGAAATACTGATTCTAAAAATAGTTATTAAATTAGAATAAGGAAACCCCGAAGAATCGACAGAAACATTATTATGGTCATAAGGTCACATCCGTGTGACTGGTATTGCTCATTGCGCAATGCACACTATTCAAGGTTACCTATCTAAGGATCAAGATCAAGGCGATTTCATGTTTCTATCGTTTCTCCACGAAAGAAAATGACATTTTATAAACTTTATTCGTCCACAGCTGAAGAATAGCTCGTAGTAGAAACTTGACTTTCTCGCTATCCTTGACACAATTTTATTCAATCACAACACATAATACTTCGATCAGGATAACATCTTAAAAATTGGTTACATTCCCGCCACCTGAAAATGCCGTTAAACAGTGTTCCAAGTGATAATATTAATATCCTAATAAAATGGTTGTTGATTTGTACAATAACGATGTGACGGTATAAGAGTACGAATTTATATTGGATATTTTTTATTATTTTATATTAGTAATTCACAATTAAAATCAGAGTCAGCGGTGGGATGAATTATAGTTTGGCGTGGAAAATGTAAATCAATCTATACATAATAAAAAACCGTTTAATCCTAGAAAACCGTAAAAGCTAAATTAATAATTAACACAAAAACATTCAATCAAAAAACGATTTAATAAAATGATAAATACGTTTTTCTTCGTACCATAACAATCATCACACCGGGGCTACTACACAGAGAATAGGCGTTAAGTTAATAACGTATAAGTTAAGCTATGATAACGATGCGATTAACAGTCGGTTACTATTTGGAGCATGATTATAATTTTTATTATGGAACGGGGTTATGGACTTTTCTGTGGATTTTATATTCACCCTCCCCCCCCATAATAAAGATATATCCTCTTCTGGGTAAACCAAACTCATGCGATTCAAAATGCTAGTGCATACATTATAGTATTATAAGCTCATTATTTAGAGTACACTCTCGAACTGTATGTGTAGAATTTAATGAAACTCATAGGTATTCGTAATCGCGTAACGAACGAGAAATTAAAATAGTAACCGCCGTCTTAAATTATGTACAGAGTGCGGCTTAATGGGCTTTAACATTTCCGAGGCGAATTCAAAAACAAAAAAAAAAAAAAAAATGATTAGAGATATCAAAAAAATTGTATCGTTGAAAGAATATTATACAAGATTTTTTTTAAAATTATTTTTTAAAGAGTATCATTACTTTCGTATGCTTCCATCTTCGGGCGTAAACAGGCGATAAGACTCCAACATCTCACAGTACCGATTGGAAGTTACAGTAACAGTGACGCCACCTTCTTTAAAAAAATAAGGTCCCACGATGCCTACCGAGAACAAAGCACATCAAACTGGGATTTAGACTGTGAAGAGACTAAGTTGGTGTATTTTTTGTTTACTGTGCCAAAAATATGGAAATCTGCTTCGTCACCACTCTCCCACAATACCGTAGGGAAGCGCAACTGTAAGAATCGCATTACAGCAATCTTTTTACATAATATTATATGTAATTTAAGATCACAGAGCAAAAATTTGTTTTACCGTTCAATTCGATTAACGCAATGGAGACTGCTTTGTTAATGTTCTTACTGCAGCAATGTTTTCAAATGTTTTCATTGACTTGGGTCATCCAGCTGGTTTTTGAGGTATTGCAGATCTTGGAGCCCTCAATGTTTGTATCCAATTCAAAATCGTTTACCCATCAGGATCCTTTTCGTTTGAATTCAAACCAAACCGAATGAGAAATACCCTCTGCGTCACAGTCACACACTCAGCATTTTTTAAAATGGCTCAATAACAAAACCACGTTATTTATCTGATGACGGAATGGAGACAACTAAAAACCTTATTAATGATCCTACATAACTCTACAATGACCCCATCATAACGAATAATTTTAATCTAATCAGAAGAATGGAGGATAGGGTGTGAAATGGGATGGTCTTGAAAGGCCTTTTAACCAAAATAAGAAGAAGAAATATAATTTAAATGTATAAATAAATAGTATATATGTAGGAATAATTAAATAATTAGCAGTAGTCTGAAATATTATAATATGTATATTTTATGACCGGTTTTTAAATTAAAAATTCATCATCAGATTATTCACATAGTCAAAAAAAAAGAAATTACGACAAAATGGAATAGCAATTTTTTTTTGACTTTGTGAATTACTTGATGATGAATTTTTAATTCGAAATCGGTCGTAAAATACACACATTATAATACTCCAGTCTATGCATGTATTTATTTACACCAGTGGTTCCCAACCTTATTTATTCTATGCCCCCTTTGTAGATTTTCAAAAATCTCGCGCCTCCCATCTATGAATTGAAAAAATTATAATTTTTGTGTTTACTTTACATTTTACAAATAAACTATATTATAGTCGGAAAGACTACTTTTTTACTGATGGTAGTAATTATAAAATATAAATAATTGTAAATAATATAGTATTATAGTGGAATTATAAATTGACGTGAGTAGTTAAATAAATTAGTAAAAAATATAAATAATAGAATGTATAATAAAATTAACATTTAATGTAAAGGCTGACAACACTTCTTAGGACAATTTTTTTAAGTTCGGCTCGATGTTTGATAAAGAACACCTCAAGTCAGATTTAACATCCAAGCAATTTTTATGTTAGGGCATAGTGCACTATGGCTAAACACTTGTAATCTTTATCGTTTACTTTATCGACTTTAACAACCCTATATTCTATAATCTATAAAGATAACCAGTCTTTATTAATTTTTCATTTTTTCTCTTAATTTCAAATATAATAAAATTTGATAAATAAAAATTTTACTTTGTGATGACTGCTTGCGCCTCCCCAGCGATGTGTATACGCCCCCCAGGTTGGGAAACACTGATTTACACATATGTATATACTATTTGTTAACCATTTACTAATTTTTGTTTTATTTTATTATTTTATTTAACACAATTTATTTAAACAACAATTATTATACGTGCACTTTACTCATAAATAATATTTATAATATATTATATTACACGAACGCGTAAATAACAATAATAACAAAAAGTGTATTTAATTTGTCGTCGTTCAACTAGGTAATGAAATTACGGTTAAACTAATGAAACCTGTACCCATAAAATGTTTTGTTTTACAATATTATCCTATAATTATTTTAAAATCTCATTGAATGCTCTACGTAACTTAAAGTATAAATTTATCTTTCAAACAGCTTTGCTTTTATAAAACATATATCATTTTTACATTAATAACATATACACACACGGTTCGCGAGTGGCCTACCCAACCGATGAATTACGTATAACTTTAGTCGGTGAATATTGCTCACCACATGCATTTTTTTTCTTTTAATCCGACTATATTCAACAGTAATCTTTTCAATTCCTTCCGCGCCGACCCTCATTTTACCATATATATATATATATATATATATATATATATATATATATTTATGAGTTTCGTAGATTTTAATTTTACATGGACTACATGCGATTACAGCAAAGTCTAACGCGAAATTGAAAATTCGCAACGCGAACCTTCCTCGGCTCCAACCCGGTCGCGTAATATTCGTCTAGGCAAATCTTTCGCCGACACGTAGCCCGAACAAATTCTTCATTTTAATTTTATTTCGAAATTAAGGATAATCCTTACCGACACTGCTACCAGACGATATACATCTCATCATCACTCACGGTCGGTCGTGATGAAACCAGTGGTCTTCGGTCGCAAAAGTAATACCCTTAGGAGTTTAGGACGTATTACGCTGACAAACCCTGCGGCGCGCCACGGCGATGCTCATTCATGGTATGGTTAAAGGAATGATGCCTACTCTGCACGTATTACTTGGTTTTCAAAAAAATTAGGATTTTATAATCCAAAGGATATCTCGTTTTAATCCTGCCGCAACGAGCTTTTTCACGAATCGTTCTAGTTCTGACTTTATAGTTTTCGTACACCTGTCGATTTTATACGGATAGTTGCAGATTTTAATGTTTTTATGTCAGAAAACTCAAAAAGCGCAATCGACACGTTGACCCATTCAATATAGTACCTATAGCATTTTAATTACAAATATTATATTTATTCAATTTATCATCTAAATCGATCATATTGTACTCACTGTATAATATTTAAAATATTTGATTATGACGAATTCAATAGATGTATACAATTAAATACAATTAAAATAACTTGTTGAACAAATAATTATGCAAAATCATATCGAAATATTATAATAGACTAATTAACTATATGACATTTTTTTTAAAAAAAAAAATCGGAAAAAATCTAAACATGGTTCATATAATTTAAGGTTAACAGTACATGCTTATTCTTCATATTCAATTTTTGTATTATTCCTTAGTTTTATTTTTCAAACATTATGAAATAAAAATAAGTTTGTCCTCAAATTATGATGAATACCTACCTATGTTTATTTTATTTTAGGCTGGACTAGTACTCGTTATCTGGCAGATAATATCTGCTAATATCAATATACTCATATTTAACATTTAAAATTATAAATGTAAATTTTTGGAAAGTAAAATTAAAATATTGTAATATTATTTTTGCATCTTTGATCATCTCTGTACCTAACTCAGTACACTCAGAAGCCATATTATAAAATTTATTGAAAATGTGCTTGAAAGCTATAAAACGATTCAAATGTATAGTACCAGTATTTATCATTCCATGTTTTAGTATTATGTTGTAACAGTAATATTTAAAAACAGAAGAGAAACAAATTAATCAAATATTATTATAGAATCTGAAAAACATGTTTTTATGAATACGCTAATACGTTATACAACTACGTCCAAAAAAATTACGAGACTAATCAAGTACATACGAACTATTAGACGTAATACATTATTGTTCCAAAGCTTACGCCACTTATGACATTGATTTTTTCTTATTTTATAAATCATAATCATGACTTATATAGTGTGATTACTACTCATTACTACTGTAACATTACTCATTAATATTAATAGTTCATTGAAATACCCATACTTCGGTACTTTATTGTATATAATATGCAGGTACAATGATTTAATAATAATATGAATTTGCCTTTTTATCGCGCATTTGTTTTTGTATTCGTATTCATATAACGTGTATTCATTTTACTTGGATTTTCTGGTTTCACCAACAATCATACTTTAACAAAAAAAAATAATTATTTTATGCTTATATTTTTTTTTTTTTTTTTTTTTTAGTACATATTAAAATCACCAAAATAATATTAATTATCAGTTCGGTGTTGACCTGCAACGCATTCGCACGTTGTGCGATTGTTCGCTCCGTTATCGCGTTATCTTATCGCGTAATCTATTACTGTCTCCTCTCTGTTATTCGTGCTTTCATTAGTTTTATGTTTAACACTTTTCCGAAAATATAATGACCATATAAGGTCATAATAAGAAATTTGCACCACACAACACGCATCTCAGATATATCTGATGCACTCTCAGAATTGGGTCACCCCACCAGACGTGTCACAAACGTCATCAAAAACGGCAACCCATGCCCGCTGTTTCTCGTGGAACTAAATCCCAACATCAACAACAAAGATATTCTAAATCTGTCCTCAGTTTTGCATACCAAAATCAAAGTCGAACTACCCTATAGGACTAACAGTGTTCCACCCCAGTGTAGAAACTGCCAGAACTGCGATCACACAGTAAACTATTGCCATCATCCTCCTCGCTGTGTCAAGTGTGGGGGCGATCACTCCACAAACGTTTGCTCTAAGGACAAAGATAGTCCAGCCAAATGCGCTCTCTGCAAGTGCGATCACACCTCCAATTACAGAGGTTGCCCATCATTTAAAGCACTTCTCAAACGCAGCAAAACGTCTCATTATCCTAAAACTCCCCCTCCTCACGTTCCCAAAGTTTCTTTCACCTCCGTTACCGATTCCAATACTATCCCATTACTTAATAGCCACACTATCGACATGTCGTTGGCTAAATTTATCTCTGTACTTTCCTCATTAATTAATCTCTAATCACGCTTCTTACAGCTGTTCTAAATAAACAAATTATTCCATAGTCCATTATCTATTACCTCACTAACTATAATACAATACTTTTAATTCTCGTATTATATCATTATTTTATTACTTATCTGTATTTTTCAATTTGTATTATGAATATTTCATGCATATACTGTAATTGTTGAGCTAAATTGTTTTAACAAAAGTTCTTAAATAAAAATAAAAAAATAAAAAAATATTAATTTTCATTTAATTCTCTTAGATTATTTACAAATTTATACAATTATTAAAATACAATACGATAATTCTGATATTATATACATTTGAACATACCAGTTTTTTATTTATTGGATCATGTAATAAATCGATATTGCACATTAAAAAAATATTTAAAAAAGAACCGGATGGGCCTCG
The DNA here is from genome assembly GCA_034509805.1 of Sipha maydis. Classification (NCBI taxonomy): domain Eukaryota; kingdom Metazoa; phylum Arthropoda; class Insecta; order Hemiptera; family Aphididae; genus Sipha; species Sipha maydis. The sequence continues at coordinate 98,520 of JASXSY010000669.1, read as the reverse complement.
CTCTGCTGTACACTTGGGGGTGGAGTGCGACTCTTCATAGGATAGGTCATTATATTGGATTTGTTAAATTTGAATTCAATGATAGGTATCATTGTATACGAAAAACGATTCTGAACGGAGATGATATGTTAGTCTAGAATATAATACATTGTTATTTATAAATATTGTAATAAGTATATTTTATTTTGAAACGAAAAATTTAGAAAAATTATCTATAAATAAGTCAAAATATGTCAAAATACTTTGAAAACTTAACCATGTATAGAAAACGTCAATGTAAAGATTTGGTGAAAATTTCAAGTTGTTGCAGTTTTTCATTTTTGAGTTAGAGCATTTAAAAAAAAAAACCGATATCTTTGTCAGTCTAGAATATTATACATTATATTATATTTTACATGTAATTTATGTCAATATTCGCTGTTCAAACGCTTATAAAAAAAAATTGTGCCTATGGATTTTAATAATTTTGAATGACATTAAGAACTACTTCTGTGGAATCTTCTATTAAATTTTCAAGTATTTTGTACGAGCCAAATTTTTTTTATCACCGATTATAAAAAAAAAATGTAAAAAAATCGAATATTTTAAATGCCTATAAGTGGCTTAAAAATCAATATAATATTTTGAAAAAAATATTGCATAAAAGAAATACCAATCTTAATAGCTGGTAGAAATTTCAAAAATCTGCGACTTATACTTTTTGAATTATAACAAATATTTAAAATCGTCTGAGAATAAATCGCTATTTTATGCAGTTTCGTAAATATTTAAATTTCAAACAGTCATACAATTTTTTCCTCTTAGTCCGGTAGAAATTTTTTTAAAGATTTTTGAAGAGTAGCTCATAGATAACCTAGTGTTAAAATTTTGAACCTTAAGTATGAACAGAAAAAATTTTATGAATTTGTATCTACAAAATAACTTGCAAATTATCGTGATTTTTACACATTTTATACAAATTTGAGCATTAAGTGCTTATAAAAAAAAAATTGAGTTAACCGATCACCGATATTTTTTAGTTACGATAAGTTTAACTTTTTATAAACCTAGTATAAAATTTTCAAGAGTTTTCGCTCAACCAATTAAATTTTATAGATGTTTAAAAACAAAAATTTAACAAAAATCGAAAATTTAAATTGTCTATAAATAAGTCAAAATATGTCAAAATCTTAACCATGTATAGAGAATGTCAATATAAAGATTTGGTGAAAATTTCAAGTTGTTGTGGTTTTTCATTTTTGAGTTAGAGCATTTTAAAAAAAAACCAATATCTTTGTCAGTCTAGAATATTGTACATTATATTATATTTTACATGTAATTTTTTGTCAATATTCGCTGTTCAAACGCTTATAAAAAAAAATTGTGCCTATGGATTTTAATAATTTTTGAATGACTTTAAGAACTACTTCTGTGGAATCTTCTATTAAATTTTCAAGTATTTTGTACGAGCCAAATTTTTTTTATCACAGATTATAATAAAAAAATGTAAAAAAATCGAATATTTTAAATGCCTATAAGTGGCTTAAAAATCAATATAATATTTTGAAAAAAATATGACATAAAGGAAATACCAATCTTAACAGGTGGTAGAAATTTCAAAAATCTGCGACTTATACTTTTTGAATTATAACAAATATTTAAAATCGTTTGAGAATAAATCGCTATTTTATGCAATTTCGTAAATATTTAAATTTCAAACAGTCATAAAATTTTTTCCTCTTATTCCGGTAGAAATTTTTTTAAAGATTTTTGAAGAGTAGCTTATAGATAACCTAGTGTTAAAATTTTGAACCTTAAGTATGAACAGAAAAAATTTTATGAATTTTTATCTACAAAATAACTTGCAAATTATCGTGATTTATACATATTTCGTATAAATTGGAACTTTGAGCACTTATAAAAAAAAATTGTGACTTACGATTTTAGATTTTTTTTATCAGTTAAGGAACAACTTATAAGAAACCTTGTATTAAATTTTCAAGATTTTCTGGGCAGCCAAAAAAATTTTATCGTTATTTAAAAAAAAAATACTTAAAAAAATTGAAAATTTCAATTGTCTATAAATAGCTTAATAAAAGTCAAAATACTTTGAAAATTTAATGGTGTATAAAGAACGCTAATCTTAACATTTGGTGAAAATTTCAAGTATTTACATCGATTAGTTTTTGAGTTATAGCAAAATAAAAAATTTGATTATGTCGAAAACTGGTTTTGCGTAAAAACTCCCGTTTTTCCCAAATTTTTTTATGGTTTTTCCCGTCGCATTGGAAATTTTTAACTTTTGACCCCCCAAAGTACCAAATAGATTCACTTTCCTTTCAGAAAAGTTGCTACATAAGGCAATCGAAGCATTTTTACTGCCCCAAAACGTGTCGACAGACACAAAAAAAAAAAAAAAAAAAAAACGCACATCATTGTAAAATCAATACATTCTTCACTCCGTTCAGAATCTAAAATAATGATAACAGTTATAAGAAAAAAATAATAACCCGTAAACAATACAAGTAGATTAAAATCAAATAGTTAGTATAACTATTGTTAATTTGTAATAGTATTTAACAGTTATAACCGTATTATACCAATACTACATTATACTCACATACATTTTACATTATCGATATACATAATACATATTAAAGCTATATTTGTAAAACACAGATACTGGTTTCTATAAGGCTTTAGATTTATGACGTCATATCGATTATTAATCATTCATCTGAAGTATAATAATGTTTTCGATGACACAATAAATAATATTTACGTGAAAGATCTTTTTTTGCGAATAAATATTATCTTTTGATAGGACCTACTGGATTCTTAACTCGATGATTCATGCCCAGTCATAAATCTTATAAAATCGTAGTAAGGCCTATACGAAGATAAAAAATAAAATTAAAACACCAAACATACGCGGTATCGAGGGTACAAACTAAATTATCGAATTGCATTAATGATGCGACAGTGAAATGTATAAGGAAGAAAAAAAATTGATAGGCGAAATAATTTCAGAGCTCATCCTAAACATAGGCATTACAATATAGGTCGTTTGCGCACAATCAATGCGCATACAAAAAACATAAACAATTCAATTTTACGGGTTCATGGCATCTAATACGACGTACGAAGAAGCGTTGTGTAAAAAGTTTATAGGTACCGTGCGACCCTTTATTGATAATACAATAAACCCAATTTCATATTATAACGAGTATAAGCCACTAAAAAATAGACGATTTTATTACGCGTACAAAAATGACGTTTATTATTTACGGTGAATTTGTTTTTTCTGGACTTGGTCAACCTAACCGTTGAATCGAAAAATAATCTCATACGACATATAAATAATATATAGGAATTTCTTCCTCTAGGCATTTTTAATTGTCTTGTTTACAATCGAATAACAGCTAGTTAAGGAGCAATGGATTTTAACTTACGATAACCGATTGTAATAACTTATACATTAAATCTAATTAAAACGAGTCGATTAAAACTATATACAGATTTTATTCTGAGTAATTCTAGATTTATGTAATACAACTCTTCTAATGTTGGATAATTAATTATAAAACTCATAAAGTAGTAGTTTTATATGCTTTGGAAAATACGATATTATCAAGTTCACAATATCTGGTCTGTGAAAATGATGAGTCACTGATTCTGTTAGATGATTTGTACTCGTAAGCGTAATTATTATTTATTCAAAGTTTGTAATGTGCACTTACAAATTGTTTAATAATAAATTATTAACTGTAAATAAAAAAAAAGTAGTGTAATATACTTTAACGGGGAAACGATATAGGTATACGACCGGTATAAACCTGTACACACAATGCAGCGCATCGTATAATACGATAGATATAATAATATAATACGTGTTTACCAGCGAACATGTACCTACATATAGTTTTCGTATATCAAATATATGTTTATGCATTTTAACAGAATAAATCGTGAACAATTCTGAGAAATTCTATTTGTACATCGTCGGATGTGTATGAAACGTGGCCGTACCTCGAGCGAAAGGGTTAGTAGTTGGGTCGGTGCTTAACTGTTTGACGTAGATCGATTTACGATTCTTAAGTTTTTTCAAACGTTTATACCCCGGGAACAACATTTTTATTCAAAACAGCAACGGCTACAATATTTCGGAAGACGTCTCAAAGGAATATCTTGAATAACACATTTCCATTCTAGAATGTGCAGTACGTTCCATCACCAAACGCCGCTATGAAGTTGGTAAATGTAAAACGTTATGGATTTAAATATGATGTTAGGCGCCTACTCATATGTTTCGACTATGCGAAAAACATCTTAGACACTTAGTCGCGTACGACGTGATGTTTACTTGTTCGGCAAGAACTCAGTAATTAATCTTCCGGCAAGAGTGTTAACAGAACACGCGCTTCGATACACACAGTATTGACGTACACCATAAGTGCAGTGTATTGGTGCAACTCGTGAGAATGTGTGCGCCGTTCCACATGATGTATAGTGTCTATAATTGAGCGAAACATTAAAACATCATTTTGACCGTCACAGTAGGTAATAATAATAGTATTGTTTAAAAAAACGAACGCATTAAAATAAGTGAGCGTATCAAGGGTATTAGTTTAGGTAAATTTATTTATTTCCATCATAGGGCCGGAGAGAATTTATACACAACATTTGTAGCGCGACTTAAAATATCATAAACGAAAATGTGGAATAATAAAGGTAAACACTATCGCTTTACAGCGGACCGAATATAATATTATGAGTAGAATGAAAAGGTAGGTTCTGGGCCACCCTCACCCTCTCACTCCCTCACCCTCTCACTCCCAAACCCTCCGACGTCGCCCACCCTCCGACGCCGCCCACCCTCTCACTCCCAAACCCTCCGACGCCGGCCACCCTCTCACTCCCAAACCCTCCGACACTCACAGCCGCCACCCTCCGCCGCCGCCCAGCCACCATCACCCTCCGCCGCCGCCTCCGCCGCCGCCGCCACCGCCTCCCCCGCGACCCGCCCGACCCGCCGCCGCGCCGCCGCTTCCTTTTTTTTTTTTTCTTCGCGCCGCCCGATCGTTTACGTAACCTATAATGTTATCACACATGATAAGAGATATTTTTATTACCGGATAATGTTATCACACATTGATAAGATAAATCTCGTAATATTTTTTTTCCCATCGTTTACGTAACCTATACCTTCGAAACTACTTCCCCTATTACTTCCCCTTATTTAAAAATTTTTATTCCATCGTTGGCATAACCTACCCCCTCTTTATCCAACATAACGTGTATTTTACTACACTTCTCCTTTTACTTCCCCTTTTACAAAATTATTTAAAATATTATTCAAATTATTAACTGTTATTAAGTATATTATTAACACACATTAACAGTGCTAACGATTTATTAATCGATATTAATAGAAATTCTCCATTCGTAATGATAATACGTTATTATAAGACTTAAAATTATTAAAATGTTATTAAGTATATTATTAACACAATAACATCTTCTAGTCATTATTATCAATGTAATCATGTGCTAACGATATATTATTAATAGATAATAATGATTGGATATTAAGGAATAATTAATAAATAGAAAGCTATTCATACATATTGACTTAAGATAGTTAATGAATATTAATCGATTTGCGTGCTGGTAGAGACCTGTCCGAGTTTGGTCGAACCCCCACTCTTTTATTAATAAAATCTAAAACGAGACCCCTATACCGAAGAGTCTTATGATTCAGTCGCTCTCCAGACATCGTAACTAGTAAACGTCTTTTCTTATTTTCTCAAAGTGTTTTAAATTAAAATGGCCGGTCCAACTATCAACATTAGTGCTGCCACTAAGAAGTATGAATACATCGCACCAACACCGCCAAGCAACCTGATCGAAGCTACTACATTCACCATCGACTTCGCTGCTCGCAAATTCTTAAGCATTGGAGTGGATCCGGTTAACGGCTTCAATGTAGTCGTTCACATTCTAACACCATATCGACATGTTTCTATTTCGGCGGACTTCATGCGTAAAATATTCTCTTTTATGGGTAATATTCTATCGTTCATACTGGATAAACCCGTGAAATATAAACGGGTAATATTTTTGGAAACGGATTCATACCGAGTCTCGAGTATGGTGTACCAGGGCGAGAGCGTGTTGGTGCTAGAAGATAATAATAATACAGGTTGTCGTGTCCTATTAAACCGAACAGATCTTATAAGTATACAATATCTCGAATGGGCTATTTTCGAGCAAATCGTCCGGAAGTCATCGTATACGAGGCCGACCATAATGCAACAATTTGAAGATATGTGCGAGTACTTCAAAAATAATTTTAAAAGACATGAAAAAGTAGAAGATATGGTTTCAATAATCAAAAACGTACATGACGATTTAATTTCTTCGCATATCCCGAAAAATGGATGGAATTATGTGAGCCAGATAAAACTCTATGCCACTACACAGCTAGCTGAACAGTGCATCATGAAAATTGAACCAGAGGTAAATAAAAATCATAATTATACATTTATTCATAATTATTAAACATTTATTATTATTTTTAGGCGTACAACGGAGATTATTCAATCATGACTCAGTCTCCAGCAAGGATAGACGGCAGAGCCGTCGATCAAAACGATGGGCCTACCCATTTCGATCACCAATCACCTCAGACAGCTATTCAGATTCCAAGCTATTCACCGATGTCTCCACCGAGCTACTCGCCATTATCACCGCCGATGTCTCCACCACCCTCACGTAAAAGGGCGTTTAGTCATATCATCGGGGACATTTACGGATAATCTTTCAAAAATATTTGTAAAAACTCTAAACCTTTGTAAATAATTATTGGAAAAATGTAGAATAAAAACACATGATATGGAAAAAAAAAAAAGTTTTTTTATTGAAAAAATTACATCTTAAAAATTATTACATGTTATTTATATATAAATTATATTTTTCGAACTTCTCCACTGAACGGATTGTAAGTTATAACTTGGTCGTGTAAAATTAGACAATAAGCTGCAGTCTTGGCCGGAACGTCTGCATGGGTCTCAAACTCTACACGTAAATCCACGGTTGCCGATTTCACATTATCATTTTGATGTGATAAGTCTATTACTGTCATAGGTGTAAAGTCAAGAAAATCTTTTTTCGACAGTAGAGGTGATGGGTTTTCTTTCTCGTAGTACGATTTCTGGAAATCGGTATACGCCTTGTACAATAAAGACACGGATTTCTTTGCAAAGTCTGCACGGAAATCTTCATACGGATACACTTCGGAGTTCAGGTAAACTTTGATATTTTTCAGGTTACAGTGATCGAACAACCCCGAGGGATTGTTTAAGTTATTTTTTCGATCTGTTTGAAAAGCTATTATAGCGAATCTAGGTTTTTCAAGTAAATTACTGGACTTAACCGTCCACGAGTGTAACGTATTTTGAGGTAATACAGGATATTCGCATAAATCCCAAGTTCTGAACGCGCACGATAATGTTTTGCGGGAGTCCAACACTTTCAATAATTTTAATTTTTCTCGATCAGCTACTTTGACTATAGGCATTTTCCAAATAATTTTATTCACTTCAATCGTTACTTTTTTATAATTTTCGTCGACTGTATTACCGGCTACTTCTTTAACGTATAACGCGTCTAAATCGCTGGACGATCGATTTAAAATCAATTGTTGATTGCAGTTGAGCATTATTTTTTTATAATCTTCGCAAAACCCGAATAAATGATTTAGAGGGATACATCCGGAAAACTTGCCTTCGGGAGAAAAATCTTTGTTATTCTCTTTTTTCATTTCTATATCCCAAGCGGTATTTTGAAGTTCCTGCATATCGTTCGGTGAATACGAACAGTATCCTTTCAAACACGTTGTTATTCCGGGGTATTTTAATTTCTGAATCTCTATTCCGTTTATTTCGTATCTCATCTCGGAAAACAGAAACGCTAATCCATTATTAGTAAAGAAATAGTCTGTCGTAACACCGCTAGGTTTATTAATTTTTCCCTCGATGAAAATATAACTCTCACACGGTAGAGTATATGCATCCATATTTTGAATAGATATTCTAACTTCGTCATTGTTGGACATGGCAGTTGATGAATACGGAAGAAAAGACTGGAATTGCATTTGAATTATTTTACACTCGTCGACATAGCCCTCGTTGACATCTAAATACGTTTCAGCCATTTTCACAATAATTTTAACGAACGAAGTAATGCTTGATTATTTTTCGATAATTTGTTTTTTACTAGCGGGGCACGTGTTGCCTTGACGGATTTAAGCTTAATACTGTTTTTTTTCTCGAAAACACGCCTCTTTATACCGAAATTAAATTTGATACCCATATTAATGTTTTATCTGCAGACGGACTGTGATTGGTTCTCCTCGCAGATTTATTAAATCTTTATTCTGATCTCTCAAAGTTATTTGTACTCTGCTAATCGAAGAATCTATTAGTGGATAGTATACGGATTGCAATGGAACTTCGATAATTTTATATCCTGGAGCTACGGAAGGTGCGAATTCGTGTATCGATTGATCCGGTACACCGTTGTTGAATGAACCCGATATCAGATTGCACTCAACCTTTATACTATTAACTTTCATTATGTTTATTATATTTGTAGATACATGGTTGATTTTTGCTTCGTATACTTTACTGTCGAAACCCAATAATCCGGATATATTGTTTTTAACTGTGAAATCTATTTCGTAATCGCATTTCATTATACAATTTAACGTATTGGCATCCGATTTTAAGACGAATGTTACCGTATCGGGTATTTTTTTCTTAATACAAGTCTCTAAGCTATCCAACTCGTATGTTCCTACGGGTATAACCACTGTGTAGACGACACCCGATAAAGACTTTAATGCTATAGTATTACATGTAGGCTCGATATTCGGTATAGAATTATTCGTGTGCAGACTTAATAAGCACAACTGCGAACCCTGTTTAACTTCTACCGGTGGGAAAATATCACACCCCAACTCGCTCGAATTTCCGGTTAATGTTAACGTGTACATGTTAAAAATTCTAAACACAGATGTCCACAGTTTTCCGTATTAAATTTCTGATGTCTCGAGTAATTGAATCTGATTTCACATCCGCGGAGATACGTCTGCAGTTCTTTCGGTGGTGGTAAGTTACCGAAACTATCGTAATAATCAACTTGTTTTCCGTTTTTTCTATACGCTACCCAATGCGTGCCCGTTCTGTCCTCGATATCCAAATTCACTATCGCGGATTCTATGGATTTCGAATAAAGAGGTAACCTGTCTCTCGAAAACACGCCGATGAAATGAGGTATTTTCAGTATGCGTGCGTATTTTATAACTTCATAATCGTACAGAGCTCTATCGGGTAACGTAGATATTAGTTTTTTTGGTTTATTTTCTTCATCGAACCACCTTTATACGGTCGTACATATAAGCCACTACCCTTCTCGATCTTATATTTTCCACCTTTATACGGTTTAATGTATAGACCTTTGCCTAGATGAGTCGGTGTATTTTGGTTAGATTTCCATTCGTTTACGGTTTTGACTATACCCGATACCCCACCGGCCAACGAACCTAATGCCGACAATCCTGCAAAAATAGGTATCAGTGGTAACATTCCACCCGTTTTGGGAACAGGTATGATTCTAGGTGTTTGGTTTTTCTTGACGTTTTTACATGAAGTCTTTTTAGCTGCTACAAGACATTTTCGAGCTAATTTTACCAAGTCCTTTTCACTTTTATTTTTCTTAAGTATATTCTTACCAGCCTTGACGGCTGATTTGAATTTACAACCGCCACCTAATTCTCGTTTCAACTTCATCGCAGTGGTAACACCCCAAGCAACCGCTTTTTCTTTCAACGACGAGTCTTTTGCTTTAACCCTATCCCACGCTTTATTTTCTAAAATGTAGTCTGCTTTTTTACGCTCAGACAGAGCGTTACTACGATCGTACGCTATATCGTGGTCTTTGCAATAAGAATCTAAAGCGTTTACACCACCATCACCGCGGGATAGACGTTTTTTCAGATTCGTACCAGGTCCGCAGTACTGATAACCTGTAAAAGAAAACAGTTATATAATGCAAGTAGTTTCAAAAAGCAACAAAATAATTACCAGGTACATGTAGCTCAACAGGAATTTTGTTTATAAGTGAGTTGATAAGCCCACCCCCTTTATTCTTGCTGTTTCTGCAGCGGGGTGACATCGTGTAATGACCTAGTTGGAGCTCATGCACAGATATTTATACGAAAAATGCGTTTTATAGATCAAGAAGTGAAAATATCAGTCGGAAATGTAGACCATCATACTTCTTCCTCGTCGTCAAGACACGGAGTGTTGTTACCGAATACTATTCGCGCGATAATTGTCGGTCCTTCCGGGTGTGGTAAGACTAATTTGGTTTACGCTTTGTTGACCGACGTTAACGGAATACGATTTCACAATGTATACATCTACTCGAAATCCTTGGATCAACCTAAATATAAATTGTTGTGCGATATTCTACAAGATATAGATGGTGTTCGATTATTCACGTTTTACGAAAACGATGAGGTGATTACACCCGAAAAAGCATTACCTAACTCGGTTTTTATCTTTGATGATATTATATGCGAGAGTCAGACTATCGTTCGATCATATTTTTCACGAGGTCGACATAATCTAATCGATGTGTGCTACCTAGCACAATCATACGCGCGCATACCGAAACAACTTATACGAGATAACGCTAATTTTATGATATTATTCAGACAAGATGAGACTAATTTGAAACATGTGTTTATGGAACACTGTTCCGGTGACATGAAGTATTCAGATTTTAAAGATTTTTGTACAAGCTGTTGGGGCAAAGGACGATTCAATTTTATCGTTATAAGCAAAGACTGCGAACGTGATAACGGTCGGTATAGGCATGGATTCAACACATTTGTCGTTATATAAAGCGATGTAACTCACATATTACACCAGTCAAAGTCATGACTTCCGAAGGCGAGCTTATAGCTGAATTAGCTGAAGCAAAAGAAAATATCAGACGTAAATACTCGGCGTTAAAACATGGTGAATCTGAAGCTCGTTCTTTTATATCGCAAACGTTAAAACCCATAATCGATCCTCTGGAAAAAATATCAGCTATATCGAATCAACAAAAAATACCAGCTGAGGAAGACATTGCAGACGAATATTTAGAAAAAACGATTTCGAATGACCTCGAAAGCTGGTTTCATTCTCAAGCTAAAGATAAAACATATGGACCAAGAAAACTAAAGAACGGTTCTATCAAGCTAGGCGATAAAGAAATTAAATTCATCGGGGACACAATAATTATTGAAGACATCACACGCCCTCTCACACCAGGACTTGTAAGTTTGTTGTTTTCAAAACATCCTTTTCGGTACACTCAACAAGAGTTGGAAGTATATAAATCTATATTAACTCAAACTTCAGCACATCTAACCTCAGACGGGGCAAAGATTAAGAGTGGCGGAGATAAATATAAAAACATTATTACTAAATTGTTTACAACCGGTCGTGGACTGTCTATGAGATTGCAGAAACATAATTTAGTTTATTGGAACGACCCGAATGAGCTTGTCGATCGCCTAAGACTTCTATTAGCCTCGCGGTCCGCAGGCAATACTGGAGTTTCAAACGAAATTTTATCTATTTATGAAGAATTATATGAAGCCGGAATAATAAAAAGAATTCCTGATGTCTAAACGCAAGATCGCAGAGGAGCTGCATAAAGCGGTGAGAAAAAATTATACCAGACGCATAGTTAATGTTTACGGCCAAAATGATTTATGGCAGGCAGATCTCGTTGAAATGATACCGTACGCGAGAAAAAATAAAGGTTTTAAATACATATTATGTATCATTGACTGTTTTACAAAATTTGCTTGGGCAATACCGTTAAAAACAAAAACCGGTAAGGAGGTTACCAAAGCTTTTTCTACAATATTACTCAAACGTTCCCCCAAATTGCTGCAAGTCGATAACGGGAAAGAATTTTATAATAAAGCATTTGACGTCTTAATGACAAAGCACAAAATTAAAAAGTATTCAACGTTCAGTACGACTAAGGCGTGTATAGTTGAACGATTCAACCGAACTCTGAAAGAAAAAATGTTTAGAGAGTTTACCGCCAGAGGATCGCACGAATGGGTTTCTATTCTACCCATGTTAATGAACATGTACAATAATTCATTGCATCGAACTATCGGAATGACACCGACACAAGCAGATAAAAACTCTACTTCGGTCGTATTAAATCAACGCAAGATTTCCGGAAAAATTTCTAAATTCAAAATAGGTGAAAAAGTCCGTATAAGTACCCAGAAAGGCGTTTTTGCTAAAGGGTATTTACCCAACTGGTCGACGGAAATATTTACCATCACCAAAATAAATAAAACGATACCAACAACATATAACCTTAAGGATTATACCGGTAACCCAATATCAGGTTGTTTTTATTCCGAAGAAATATCTAAAACCAATTATCCAGACGATTATTTAATCGAGAAAATAATTAAGAGAAGGGGTAATCAAATGTATGTCGAGTGGCTTGGGTTCGATGAGTCACATAATAGTTGGATAAAAGCAGACGATATCAGAAAATAGTGTCAGTATCGCGATGAACGTGTTTGGTACAACTATTGATGGAGAAAGAAGAAAAGCACTGACCAGGTTCGAAGAAACAAATGAAATACTCACACATAGTCTAGATAAGTTCAAATATCAGGTCGGGAAACAAGAAGTCGACATTGCATCCCTTTTTAACAACGAAGCTGATACAAGAGATCAACTACAAGGTATTATATCAGACAACAAATCTAGATTAAATCGTATAGATTCTCTTAGTACATCTATAAAAGAAATCAGATCATTAGTACACACAGTAAATACAATTATTTTGGATTTGGACGAACGGGTTGATATCATTGAAAAATATTTGAGAGATCACAACAAACGAAACGAATAAAAATATTAACATATTATTCGATCGAGTTATAAAGTAGAACTAAGAGACACTAATCTTTAAAGTATTCATAAAGATAAACGAGATAATGTCTTCGGCTATTATCGATGTTCATTGTATTCTCGGAGTAAACAATAAATATTTTATAAAAGAGATGTCAGTAGTAGGCACGGAAACAATAGCTTTACAACACTGGATCTTCAAACATTCGGGTATTAAACAAGATATTAAATCTCAAAGTGTCAACGGATGGCTGAAGAGATGCTTTCATGGACTTTCTACCGAACATGGAGATGTAGAATACGTTGAACTCGGTCAGATTTTAAACTCGCTGAAATTCGATTGTATATACGTGAAAGGATTGCAGAAAAAGCAGATTTTACTGGAGTTCATTCCACATATAGAAATTATCAATCTAGAAGAGCTAGGATGTCCGCGGCTCATTCAACTACAATCCGATGACATTTTACCTTGCTGTATTATACATAAAGATTTAAATTCTAAACAATGTACATTTTATAAAGCGTTTGCATTACGTAAATGGCTTATTAATAATTCTTAAAACTTGTAATTTATTTGTATATAATAAAATATTATTATACTCGGAAATATTTGATTTTACTCATCACCTATTAATATATCAAATTAATGTACCATTACCTGTATCAAATTAATGTAGTGGGCCGACTCCACCCACCTCGATCAGGTAGAGCCTCTTAATAACCCTTAGTATATGAGGATGACGATTCGCAATCGATTACAACCTCGACGTGTAAATACGATTTTACCCTTATTATTTTAATCAAAATTATAGCAATTTATATTATTAATTTATAAAAAAAAAAAAAAAAAAAAAAAAAAAAAAAAAAAAAAATATAAATAAATAAAAGTATTATTATTATGTATTATAATGATCAATTATTTTAGTTACTGATATATTGTATATAATCATGGATGGGGACCTAACCGCGATTGTGCAGCCAGCATGTTCGAGGGAATTCTCTACCGAATCGCAAGGGTATTTTATGACAGCTTGCTGCTCATTAAGATTGTTATGCAATACATGTAGAACAAGGAAGGCGGTTTTTTGCAAGAATTATCATTTAGTAGGAAAAGCGAGGTGGATCGAAATAATTAAAAATAAATTCCATAAATTATCTTGGCTTACAACAAAAATTTCAGAATATGCTGCCTATGATTTAGAAGTACTATTGAGACAGCTGTATGAAAAAACATATAAAATAACGTGTGATCGAGGGCATGCCCATTGGAAGAATATGCTAATAAGTAAAAGCATTATGCAATATTCTACCTGTAATTTTAATTTAGACTATTGGACTAGATTAATTTTTACTATAATAGAGCATGAGATAATAAATTATGATGGTGCTTCTTTAATAAGTTTAGATTTACATAAATTTAAAAGTATAAGTAAACATAAAAATGCTTTACTCGATATATTATGTATCGATTATTCATTAAATGAAATAGAACAGATAGAAATTGTCAGAGTAGGTAACTATGGAATGAGTTTTGAAGAACGTTGGTAATAATAATGTTTATTTATATTTGATGATTATACATGTATTTCTTAGTTTTATTATTATTATTATATACATGCTCAAAACTATTTTACAAATATACTATAATTCTTTGACATTGATGTATAATATTTGTTGAATTTTGTACATAATTATATACACTATCATACATTTTTTCTTTAACAAATATTATAATAATTTTATACAAGATTATAATATTAGCAATTTAAAAAATATAATCAAAATTGAACATTTTTCTTGAGTACTATATCAACATTTACAAACATATAGGTTATATCATGGTTATACCCCCAAAGAAAATACAATATTATTGAAACTAGTATAACAAATAATAATTACAATATGTTATTTTACAATTAGAAAAATATATTTGTAAACAGAATTTTTTACAAGTTTATTTACAATATGAATAACAGTATGATATTTTACAATTAAAAAAAAAAATATATTTTCATACAGTTTATTTAAAATACAAATAAAAGTTTGTTATTTTACAAGTTAAAATACAATTACAAAGAATCTTCTTCCATCAGCTCACTGAAATACATAATATTATTAGTTAAATGTTACATAACTAAATAAGGTTAATTTAAACATACTCAATTTTGTAGTGTCCAGCGGTAATGTGTGTATATGATTATCCAACACATATCTCTTGTCATCATGAGAGTTGTATGTAAGCTTTTTGGTTCTAATTGTTAGCAGCTGATGTTTGAATGATCGGATAGACATATTATCCTTATATACATTAAGTCTTGTATCTCCAAACAAACATCGTCGGTGATCCTCGAAAGTCATATGTTTTTTAACTACATGTTCTCTTATACCTTTTGCTTTGATTTTTTCCGCCCCATTAAGCTTGTACGCATATGATTTTGCCCGTAACGCACAAAACTCTGTCATGGTCTTGCCATCGGTCTCATCTGAAAACAGTCCAGGAACTTTTTTCCGTTCTGAGATATAGCATGGATGGTCTTTCGGGAGATTTGCTGTGTCCATACGATTGAGCAACATCGGATTCTCCTTGAGGTCTTTATAAAAGTCTTCTGTATGAATGTAGTATACCAACGAATCTAAAAATAATATTGAAATTAATAAATAATATATAAAATAATAATAATAATATACCTGTATCAGTGTACATCAAATGAATAGCTTCCTTGTAATGTGCCTGCATAACGCTATAATGATAATCGTACATAAGAGATTTGGATACGTCCAGCACTGCAAAACCTGTAATCATAATTAAAATATAGTCTCGCGTTAAATAAAAATAATAATATAATATATTACCTATATAGATTGGCTTGCAAAAATCTATGATTTTATTTTCCAATGACACAGCCACCAGATTTTTACCTTCAAAATCCGTACAATGTTTAAATGTTGTTTTGTTTATCAATTTCTGTAATCTCTTCTCAACCGATACTACTTCCATCTTTATTCGCTTCCTCATAGATTCCATTGTTTTCCCTAAATAATAACATTAGTTTTAATAATTATAATAATAATAAAAATAATCATATCTTACCGAACACAGCGTTGTTCATTAATTTATAGAAATCTTTCTCAAACTCATTAGTTGCCTTTTTTCTCATCTCAGTGTTCAGATTTATATATTTAGCCAACCACGGTGACTGTTTGAATTGTATGACTACATGTACCTATAAAATATTAAGAATAAATATATATATACTTGGCAAACATCTTATATTAAATATTTACCTTTTCAACTACCAGCCCATTGGCTATAGCCTGCTGTAGGTTACGGTAGTGTATAATATAATTTTTTTTAGACTGTACTGTAGCCATCAGTTTTTGCACTTTTGAGCCCGCTGGTATACTGTTGTTTGGTAGGAATGGTAAATCCTTGTGCTTGTCATGCAGGTGTTGTGGGTATACGATATCTACCTCGTACATACGTCCAATAGGAGATGTATCCGTCAAGTCGTTCAATCCGTCTAATGTAGGTTCTACCCACTTGAATCCTCCTGACGGCATATACTGGCTCATAGCCCATCCATACAAGTTATTACCTGAAATATAAAATTATTACTAAACATATAATTATTTATATTATTAATTATACTCACAATCCTGGTATACAATCCATGAGTTAGGCTTTGCATGATCATATTGTGGCGTTTTCAAGTTGTTAGCTTTCCCATACCGCATACTAGCCTGCGTGAGCCCACCTCGTATACCTAAAAAATAAAATGGTTTAGTTTATAAGATAATTATTTTTATGTAAAATTATACCTTTTTCAAACATCAGCAGCATGTCGTAGTCCGTGAGCAGTTCCAACTTAATCTGGGTGTGTTTCAGCATACAGTCAAAACTAAAACCTGGAGCTGTATAGTAGTAAGCTGGATCTAAGTCGTATGTTGAAATGCATATATCTCGGAAGTTTTCAAAAACATCAGCCAACAATAGCACGTCAATTTTAAGATATAGGTCCGAATATTCACCCAAAGTCCTACAGTTAAAGTGGGTCCATATCTTTTCCGCATGTTCATAATCCAGATCTTCAATGTTTTCCTCCGTCAATGTCGAATAAAAATCTTGTTTTGATGGTAGTATCACCTCTTCTAATGTTTCCCAACTGTCTGTATACTCGTAAGGGTATACGCCTTTACGAGTAACGAGTGGCATGTCTTCGATTGAAAAATGTTTTGCAGTCTCTCTGAATTTTTCGAATCTAGGTGTTATTAAATTTTGAGCAAGTGACGCTAAGCTTGATGCCATGAATCGACATGTATCGACGAATCTGATGGTGAACTTGTTGCTTATGTATTTTGAAAATGAAATAAATTTTTCCTCAGTGTTCGGTATAACTTTGATCGTATTATCATCATAACCGAGTTCGGTTATAATAAAATGTGCATCGTAATTAGACAGATTGTGGAGGAAGCAGGGTACGAATCTAGGAAGTTGTAGTTTTAAATTACAGGTATTACATAGCGTCTGTCTGAATCTACCGGATAAATGGTTGTGATCTGCAACTTTGTGATTTGTATGTGTAAATTCTATTTTACACAAATTACATAATTTACAACTATTGTGCGCTCTTTCCTCCTGACTTGTAAATATAATAGGTGTGTTGATTTGAAAAAGTTTTTCTATCTTCCTAGCTAATTCAACCACTGTTTCCACAAAATGTCTGCCAACATCCTCACACGTCTCCGATCCACGGTGTATAACTGTTGTTTGAGGTATATCAAAGTCTTCCAATAGTTCTATGGGTATGTCTTCACTTGCTTTAACTTGAATCCCGTAACTCATCGGCTTATGTTTCTGGAATGCTGTTGTCTTTTTTCCTTTTTCCTCTTCAATCTTTACTAGTAGCGCCTCAAAGTCAGCGTATATTGCGATCGGATGCCTCTGTGTCTCACGCCATGCCTCGAATTCGAGCGTTGCCCCTTCTGCAGGCATCTGAGGTAGAATAGGTTTGTGTGATCCACATATTTTCAAGTGTTCGTCCAATGCTGCCTGTCCGCTTAATTTATGTTTCACTCGACGATCAAAACTTGTAAAACACCGTTTACAAAATACAACACTCTCTTCGTGCATAGTTTTTTGCGATCGAACAAGCCGGGAAAAATTAGAAATGTATGTATAATGCCATTTTTCGTTGTCTGTAATTAATAACAGATCAAAATGTACGGGTTTTTCCTCATCGACTACTTTTAGCGGAAAGACTCTGTATGTTGGATGTTTTAATGGAGGTTGAAATTGTTTTTTAAGTCCATAAACATTAACGGAAGTACTCTGATTATTTTTTTCGAATGTTTTGACTTCATTCAACGGTGTTGGAAACGTTATACCATTGAAATCATATTTTTCCTCATGAATATAATAATTATCGTTAACTCTATGTTTTTTCTCTCCCGTGACATGTTTACTTAAAATAGCCCATTTAAAGCATTGGTTGTCCGTGTTCTGTGGATTAACTATAGCTTTTTTGTTTTCAATGTATGGAGGTAGTGGTAGATATGATGATCCGCCCATAGGTATGTATTTATAAATACCTAATAATACACCGTCAATGGCTTGGAGTGAAAATCCACTGCCTTTGCCCTGATACACTTCTTCCTCAGTTAAAATGTTTACGAACATGTGGTCGACTATGTCTTCGATAATCGTATCCGCAAAAATCGCCCTGGCAGAGGTCTTAAATGCCCTGTTGACGGACGAATTTTCGACATGTGGTCTGTCATAAGTCGCTTCTAATTTCAGATTGAATTTGATGGGTAGAGTCGATGATTTTAAAATTTCGAGTAGTTCTGATTTGCAAGAATTTAGGAACGTCGAATAATTGAATATATTTTGTAAGTTCTTCTTATAGTACCAGGTGATTGTATTATTAAAAGATGACTCTACTTTCACAAAACCGGGTGCATCGCCTACTAAATTTAACCTGGCTCTCTTGACCCTTCCTGCTACCTCCGAATTTCTCCGTTTAAAATTTTCGGACCCTACAGAGAAAAAAAAAATAACCCCGTTAGATATACTACACTTTTTTCAACTAAAGTAATCCGATATATATAATAAAATATCTTACCTTCACAAAAACCTGCATTTTCAGCGCTCTCCATCGCAAGTATACACAGTTCATCGTCGGGATCAACAAAGTCGTTTGATGGAGCGGTGGGTACGTCGGGCACTGGAGCAATCTCATCTCGATTACAATGTTCAATATTAGCTGTAAAATTGTAAATATTTTAAAATTTTATGTATACACTTGTAAATATTTAATTAAGTATGAAATTCTTGTAAATATTTAATTAATCGAATAAAATAAAATTATTAAATTATATTATTAATTATAATATAATATATTATATTATTAAATTATTTTAATTGTAATAATTTTATTAAAATATTTTCCGATAAAAATACATACCATGTTTATTCTTCACATGTCGACGAAGATTGTCTTTTCGAGTAAAAGTCATAGGACAAATATCACAAGTAAACTGAACTCCGTTATGAGTCTTAGCGTGTCTCGTTAAATGATCTTTGCTCGAAAAAGATTTTACGCACACTTCACAGTTAAACATATTTGAAATGTTTAAATTAACACAACGGAAAAAATAAAACGTAGCGATGAGAGTTAAAACCGGAGTACGACTGCAAAAACACTGAGCGGGCAGAGACTAACGTGTGACCAGAAGGATACTAAAGGACACAATGATCGCATTTTCGATTTCCAATGTGGCAAGAGCTCATAATTTTTGACGATTTCACTAATTCTCGGAAAAATGTGTACAATAAGCCAATGGAGTGGTAAACCCTTTTTTCTCTATTAATATAATAATTCGTATACAGTAATTCAGATTTTTTCTGATGATTTGGTATGCAATGAATTCGAACATGTATCATTATATTTAATGTCTTTCTTTTAAATAAGTCGTTTAATATATGAAGGGTGTATTAGTGAAATTGAATCTTTCTATTATATATATATATATATATATATTATAGTGTTGTGTTAAATAGCAGCAATACTAATGACTCTAGCATTACACGTGCAGTCGCTAACATTCCTGGAAATGAGCATGTTACAACTCGATAACGGAACTAGTATTCGTTAATTGTATTGCTATCGTGCCGTATTAATATTTGAATGGTATATTAGAAGAACGTTTTAAAATAATATATTTGTAAAGTCTCTTGTAATTTAAAATACTTAATAACATTTTAAAGAATTTCTATATGATTCATTAATATCGATTAATAATTCGATGTGATTCCTTATTATCTAATAATATTTCGTTAGTAAATCGATTAATATTCATTAACTATCTTAAGTCAATATGTATGAATAGCTTTCTATTTATTAATTATTCCTTAATATCCAATCATTATTATCTATTAATAATATATCGTTAGCACATGATTACATTGATAATAATGACTAGAAGATGTTATTGTGTTAATAATATACTTAATAACAGATAATAATTTGAATAATATACTTAATAACGTATTATCATTACGAATGGAGATTTTCTATTAATATCGATTAATAAATCGTTAGCACTGATAATGTGTGTTAATAATATACTTAATAACAGTTAATAATTTGAATAATATTTTAAATAATTTTGTAAAAGGGGAAGTAAAAGGAGAAGTGTAGTAAAATACACGTTATGTTGGATAAAGAGGGGGTAGGTTATGCCAACGATGGAATAAAAATTTTTAAATAAGGGGAAGTAATAGGGGAAGTAGTTTCGAAGGTATAGGTTACGTAAACGATGGGAAAAAAAATATTACGAGATTTATCTTATCAATGTGTGATAACATTATCCGGTAATAAAAATATCTCTTATCATGTGTGATAACATTATAGGTTACGTAAACGATCGGGCGGCGCGAAGAAAAAAAAAAAAGGAAGCGGCGGCGCGGCGGCGGGTCGGGCGGGTCGCGGGGGAGGCGGTGGCGGCGGGTCGGGCGGGTCGCGGGGGAGGCGGTGGCGGCGGCGGCGGAGGCGGCGGCGGAGGGTGATGGTGGCTGGGCGGCGGCGGAGGGTGGCGGCTGTGAGTGTCGGAGGGTTTGGGAGTGAGTGTCGGAGGGTTTGGGAGTGAGAGGGTGGCCGGCGTCGGAGGGTTTGGGAGTGAGAGGGTGGGCGGCGTCGGAGGGTGGGCGACGTCGGAGGGTTTGGGAGTGAGAGGGTGAGGGAGTGAGAGGGTGAGGGTGGCCCAGAACCTACCTTTTCATTCTACTATTATGCTATACTTATAAGATAGAAAAACATAATTTTTTTAGTGAACCGCTCCGTTTTTGGTAAGGTGCCGGCGCCACTGCAGGCATTCCATTCATGTGTACGGTTACCGCGGTTTACAGCAAGTAGAATGTGATAAATATTATGTTAAAATGAATTGTATTTACGGTGAAGGTTACAATAATTATGCGCGATCGAGGCAAACGGACGTTGGAACAATTATTTATTTTTCTCCCTCAACTCGCGATAACTAATACTCGCTCGATATTAATATTCTCATAATCTATAAGGTATACGAATGTTCCAACACTACATGTGTACAAATACTGCACCCAAGGGTGTACCGAGGATTTAGTTTTTAGAGATTAAACCCGTTCCCAGACGTCTGGTTAATATATCATGTTGGTTCTCGACTCTGTGGTATTACGCAAAACATATACTCGGGTAAATGTTAACAAATACACAGACAATACAGATACGCATTATTGTTTTTCGATTAGTATTGAATTCAAACTTTAATCGTTTCTAAACGGTTTTTGACTATTTTCTCGATAATTTATAAGTTTTCATGAAAATTAACGTATTAATAATCACGCGATCATTGCTGCAGTTACGCGCGTATTGGACCGCAATGTAACACGATGTACCCACGCCAATTCCCGGCGCTATCCGTTGAGTTGAAACGTCCTTTCATTCCACGGCTGTGGACGTTGTGCTGTCCGTAGACACGTATGCGGTATACCAGTGATGGAACGAACGACGAGAATGAAACGTAATACTCGCACGATATATATATATAGTCTCGTATATATAGTCCGATCCCCGTTGGTCCTTTATTTTATCGACTATAAACGTCGTAGTATTTTATTGACTGTCCAGAAAATATGACGGACGGCTGCCTCCCCGACCCCTGAACGGACAACATCGATCCGAGTTCCGAAAAATGTAATAATGTCCGTTATAATATTATATTGTTGTATAAAATTGCGGCGCACAACGATTGCGTACACCGTGCGCAATAATTCACCGTTGCGATTCCGTTGAAAGTTCGAACCGAACCCGAAGAAAAGGTACCTGCTATTCTACCTGCTCGCCATGCGTAGGACAAAACAACGCCGCGTGAGAAAACGACGAAATGCCGTCGGTGTTATGTTCACGGGGCTGTCACGCTCGTTATACGTACGTAGTTAAGCTATTGGACGGTTGGGAGTGGGCTACAAATACAGACATTTACCGACTAATTTTTAAAACAAAATTCCGCAACACTAATTTTACTTAATTCGTCGATGATTGCCGACCGCAAGAATAGGTCATTCGTAGGTGGGAGGTATTGCCACAACGTTTTATCTCGTCGTGACGACATAACAAATTAAATTATAAAAAAAAAAAAGCTTTATATTATCGTCTTTTCTGTCGTACACACGAATAATATGCACGTGGATGTTATTAGAGTAAACGAAAAAAAAAAAAAGTGTTCTTTGAAATGATATTTTTTGTTCGTAAAACCTGTGGTTCTTGGCTCCAATGATTATTTTTACAGCGATCCACGTAACACGAAATATCATAAGAAACGCTATTCTACATTATCAAACAATACCCATCCTCGTCTCGATAGAAATACATGCACACACATGTATTACGATTTCCGTAAGTCACCTTCGTCGTGTTAGTACAGTATCCACACGATTTCTCGGATAATTATTCCATATAGGTGTATGTGTACATGTATACACATATTCTTACTCACCGTTTATTCTCTAGTCATCACACCAATAGCGAGTTTCTTGGAACAGTTGTGGGCTCTACGCAACTGTACGGACGAAAATGATGAAAACCGCAGTCATCAATCCTGTCCGTATTGACATCAATGGAAGTTGTAAATGCTCAGTAGGACACACTTTTTTTTACATTTTTTTTTTTTTTAATTTAATTTTTTCATAGTATGATTATCCTCGAATAATTTTGGAAGAAAGGTGAAGAAGAAGAAGATACAGTAGAACCCCTCTCGTCCGCCCTCGGCTGGTCCGCCGCTCCGGTTGATCCGACCATAGTATTATCGATATGAATACTACGTAATTTAAAAACACAATTTGGATTTTCCACTTTATAGTAGATATTAGGTTGAATATTGCAGCTAAGTCTAGAATGTCACTTGCTAAACAAAAATCTATAATTGACTTTTTTTCTAAGTAATGTAAATGTAATTAATTTCTGATATAATCTTGTATATAATATGTAAATAAAAAAATGTTCTGTATATTCTGATAGTCCGACCTTTTCGCGTTCCGACCACACCCCCAGTCCCGAAGGTGACGGATTAGAGAGGTTCTACTGTACTTTGATTGTCTATTGTCAGTCTGTTGATAGCGGAATTACGCTAAAATCTATTTTACATCACCGCACGAACATTGCTTCTTAAGACCCATCTTTACACTAACGGATCCAAATTGGATGCCTTATTTGTAATAAATATTTTTTTCATTTTTATAAAGGTTATAAATATAACATTCCGCATGATTTCATTTTTTACTCATCGAGACGATAATGTAAAACACTGAAAATCCTTGTATCACTCCTACTCGTGACATAAACCGTTTTACACAAAATCTACCGCAATTAATATTTTAAAGTAACTTACGAAATTTCGAAAACTATATCACGAAACAAAATATTTATAAATGCTTGAAAATAAAAATAATTTTAATGTGTAAACATGTGTGTTCGTTACTGTTGTCCCACTATTAAAGTTATCCGGTTTTGCCGTGATTCAAACATTAAGGCCTTTAAAATAAAAACAATTGACTGAAACTGCATTTTTAATTTTTTAACGATAAGCAATTAACTTTACTTAATATTTTCTGCTATAATATTATAAAATATATATTAATCCAATACAACAAAAAACACATTTATTTTCATCATATTTATTTTTAAATGAAATAATACTGCAGTAAAATAACTAAAATTACAATATTGTCTTTTTTTTCCTTTGTCGTCTATGATACCAAAACCGTAAGTTACCCTATAAATCATAAAATAGTAATTTCTGATAATTTTTAATCGACAATAGCCGCTAAAAATACAAATTTTAAATATTATTATTATTTATTATTATTTTTACTATTTATTATTATATTTTACCTATTACTTATACTTTACAGTAGAGACATACTTTTTTACTAAAATACGTATAAGAATATCGTGAAAACTAAACGGTAATTGATAAAGAACAAAAAAATAATTATATGATATTACACTTTAACTCCACTGATTCGCAGGACTCCCGCGAAAAAGTGTTTGTGAATCACCATAAATTCAAGTCACCATGTTTGAAATCCGCTGCTTTTGAGTATTATTATATAAATACATACATGTTAAAACATGTATGAATGTAACCTTGATATCGTATTTCGGTTTTAGTCATCGTTAGGAGTAAGGACAAGACTTGAATTATCTGATTATCTACAATGATAAATGTGTACAATTGTTTTGAATAGTGAATTATGGTCACTAACTTATTGAGAACTTCATGCAGAAGACAATGTATTTTATGGGTGTATTATATGTTAGAGAAAAAAAAGAGTCTTGAACATAGCAATATATATCACAGACCTTGGATTTCGCTCAACCGTGATTGGTGTCATTATGAAATTTGTAACATTTCGTCGAATTCTATACATTTATAACTATGTGAATATACTTTAAATGTTTACTTTAAAATTACTAAGTGCAAATCAAACAACAAACATTATCTCTTATACACATGTAACATGGAATAATTATGAATTTTGCTTACGTCAAAATGACCATTTAAAAAACTATTCAAGGTTGATAATATTAGGTACATTGATCTTTTGTCGAGGACGATTTCTTAAATTTGTTCAAGTAGGTAATAGATTTGTTTCAAAATATGTTATCTAATTTAGTATAGTTTAATAATTAAACTAATTATTAATTATTATTTTTAATTTTACAATCAAAAAACGAGAAAAGATTTAATTTTTCATCGATTGATGAATTTGAGCAATTTAGGTTTTATTTATTTTATCGAAAAAAATTATTTTAATAAACCACAATTCATAGAAAAAATTCAACATTTTTTCTTTTTTTCTAAGACTTCCCTTGCGCTTGAAAAATTATTGGAGAAAAATCGAAAAACTACCTCTCCGATGATCCTTTTATATGATACGCAATTGAGCTGCATTGGTAGTACAGTATATACATATTTAAACTGAAAAAGTTGTATCGAGGAACAAATAAATAAATAAATAAATAAAAATAAACATAATTTTACCAATATTTCAACCAATACGAAATTTCATTCACTTTGCATTTATGTACCAACATAACACAATCTTAACTTCAAAGTGGCTTTATAAACGTATTCTACTCGTACATACTTTTTCTATGCAAAGCGTTTGATGAATTTAAACTGCAAACCGATGAACCATTGTTCTTCAATGGTAAAGAATATAAACACAAATTGACATATTACTCGTATATTAATGGTTCTATAAAAATATGCACAAGACTCTTTATAAATTTTACATTTTAATTTTTCAGTCATTCTAATTTGTGTTCAACCCTAAATTTAACTGGGGCATAATACAAGTATACATTTTTTAGGGGCATAATAATAATATGAAACTTATCGTATCTATTAAACATTGTATTCCTGGAAATGTCATTTACTAAATGAATAAAGAGATATTGAACATCTTTGTTTTCCATTACAACGGTTAACTACTGAAGAATGTTTTTGATACCAAAAATACATTTGTTCAGTGTAGTGATATCCATTTATTCTATTAATGACTAGCACGTGTATAATACACGTAATAATTTGTCTATATTTATAATTAAATTTGGTACAAAAACTCAGTAAATAATACTCTTGAAATGTTATTTGAGATAAAATAATAACTAAAGATCGAGGTATTTGTTAAATAGATGTTTGATTCTTTTATACTCGTTGAACTCATTCTGCCTATCGTACGTTTACTAAACGAAATTAATTAATATCATAAGTGCAAATATATAGATAGATAATACTGAGAAGAAAATGAATAGGGAGTAATTGATCATCGATTCATCAAAAAAAATTTTAAAAATACAGTTGAAACGGCTCTCACGTTGAAATTATTCTCTATCGAGTATAATTTAAATGTATATGTACCTTATATTTTATTATTTTTATTATTTCAAAGAGTTGCCTTAAGCTAAGAGGTTTTTCTTTCAACCCACAGCACGAATTTTTTACTTTAAAAAATGTGAGGAGTATATTCATATTTAATACACAAGAATAAAAGCTTAAGGCTTTATTAAAATAAATAATACTCATATATATATACCTTCAATTTCATTGCCCTTGTGAATTTCGAATATCAATAGTATATTTATTCACATGAACACATACACACACACACACACACACACACACTTTTGTTCATTAACTTAGATTCACACCAATTATAATACCATGTAAGCCTGTATAAACTTAAAAAAGTTATTTTTATTTTAGACTTACTACTTTAACTAGCATAAATATATTTATACATACATCATAATATGATACTTACGTTTAGCACTTTTTGAGAAATTCTGGATGGACATGCATGTTACTCCGTTACTTCGATGTAAACTAGACTTGAAATAAAAATGACACATTTTATCAATTCATTTGGAATTTCATGTATCAAAACGGGATTTTGTTTAACATATATTTAAGTATTAACCACTGATGCATTTCTCGCAGCATTCGATCGTATCGTTGCTCGACGAAGGATTCCGTAACGTCTACTCAGACTATGGCACAAACTATATCGGTGTCGCTCGCCAACTTCGCGCTCTTTTTCTGTGACGCCAAGGAACAGCAAAGAATTTCGGCTCATCGATCATGCTCTTGACATTTCAATCCGCTTGCAGCACCGCACTTAGGCGGAATCTGGGAAGCTGGGATAAAGAGTACTAAATTTCATCTCAAACACGTCATCGGTAATCAAAACTAAATCATAACTTATCAGGAGCTCTACACGCTAACTATTAGCATCGAGGGAATCCTTGACTCTCGTATGATCACGCATCTTTCTCCAGATCCGCACGATTTGTGTGCATTGACTCCCGATCATTTTTTAATCGAACAATCCATTCAATCCATTCCTGAATCCGATCTTCTAGACAATCGGGCCAACAGATTTACGCGATAGTAACTCATTCACCAATGTTACAAGGCATGTTGGGAAATATGGTCAAGGAAGTATTTATCGACAATTGCAACAACGCCACAAATGGTTCAAACCAGCTAACAATCTTGCGGTTGGTGACATGGTCATCATCGAAGTTCCGTCTTGACCGTCCACAGAGTAGTGTCTTGGTTGCATCGTTAACATTCATTCCGGATTCGTGTCCCTGCGCATTCAATACGGGACACATAAGCGCCCAGTCGTCAAACTTATGTGGCTGCCGATTGAACCGTTATCAAGTTTCCTATCCTTTCCTGATGTTTCCACATGTAAACCATTGCATGTATATTTATTTTATTTTTTTTTGTTATGGGTCAAATGAAGTTATTTGAGTTCAATTTTGGATTATTACTTGAATTGTTCGACAGAAACTATCGAAAATTACTGAAATAATATAATAAATGTATGTATAAATAGTGTATGTAGACAAATATCGATAATTGTAGTCGAAAACCAATCAACATCATCAATCTCTTAAAAAGTAAGGTTATAAATTCTACATGTTTTTGAATTCTAAATTGTTGTCGAAGTGGACTCTGATGTTATAACATTATACTGATGATTAAATTATTTAACGTTTCAAGAAATGCCCAATAAGTCAAAAGGAGAGAAGTTTGATATTGATGACGATGTGGAAGCCTTTAACTACTCATGCCCAAGCATTAAATGGTTTACAGGTAGCAAGGCCAGTAAGATATTAATTGGGTAAGGCCCCGAGACTAATTTGTTTCAGGCACCCATTACATATACTGTTTGGCCAAAATACACATACTACTTTTACATATTTAGTACTGCAAAAATATTCAAATTACATCTTATGCTATGGCGAATGAAATTATAAAATCATTTTATATTAAAGGCTGAGATGACAGGCCTTCTCAGATGTACGGGTCCCTGGACTCTAGCCTACACTGCCACTCCCTCTCACTGGGCCTGACAGGTAGTACGTGAATATATTTATAAACAACCAGAAATTCTTTACGAGATTTTTTCCATACTCAACAAAATTGAAAACTTTAGGTTCTACTTAAAAAGTAAAAAAATAAAATATCTGGTTTCTTTAAAAAATAATGCTCTTTATTTATTATTTACATATTTGATTTACTACAGAATTATTTTCTGAAAACTTTAATACATACATTCATGGGTAAATAAATAAAATAATAAAAATAAGTCTTATTTTCGTGTAATAACATTTTTTCTATAAATTTAATTTTTTTTTTTTTGTTAATACCGACCAATTGGTGTTAGGAGCCATACTTAAGTGCTCATTTACGAGTTTTAATAATTTACTAATATTTATTTTATTACTTTATTAAATAATAATTATTCAGTGCCAGTGTAGCGTGCAATCTACCGCTTACATGTGCTCCACATGTGACCTACCCATTACTATCCAATTCTTTGTCAGTAATTTATCAATGCAAAAATATCCATATTAAAAAAAAAAAGAGAAGCCTACCTATCTATATACTTCAGTCACATATATATCTGTATTGTTGGAAGGTGTGGCGGAAAAGTGAACCAGATTTGTTCATTGCTTTTTTAAATGATATGTGTGCTTCATTCATAAATAGCGACTAAAACGAAACTTTTAATTTAAATATTTATTTAACAAAACTTATATTATGTGGATGTGATTTTGAAATTGTGATTTTTTTAAATACGTGTAAGCCCACCTCCTTGTGGTGTATTTTGGGTAATGCCAATCGGCTCACAAATCGCGTCCACCAAAAACAGGCTGGTAGATCGCACTCTACACCAGAAACGAGCTGGTAGATCGCATACAACACTGGCACCAATTATTCCGCATTAAACTACGAGTATTCTGCGTATTTTGTATTACAGTGTATTTTTATACGTAGTACAATCGGTACACTGGATGAATTGTAAATACTTGACCATTCTTTCAGAATAAACCGAACTCCAATGGGCTGCACAGTACACTTCCATTCCAATAATTTATTAGCATTTTCATGTTTTTAATGAGCGGAAATCTCACCCGGCATCCAATCTCTGTGCACTGTTTGATTTTTCTGTATTATCATCACAGCGTATATTTCCGGCTCGTTCTTCTTTCAGTAACATCGCAATAAAAAAAAAAAAACCACCTACAACACAATTTCAAGAGTGAGGATTCACTGTTATGACTGATTGGTAATAAACACACACAACTCTAAAAATGGTTATTGAACCGTGCGTTCTCGTCGTCGGACTGAACAGAACGAATACAAAGAACACCGCCGTCATCCGTGGCATTAAAAAAAATAAAGAAAATAAAAAGTACTCTACAAGCCATTACTCATAATAATTATAGACGTCAAACGATGATGGCATAAAAAGTATATGTCATTTGTCGTGATACATCATGAAGACATTCGGTTACTATATATATTTTTATTTTTTTTTTTTTTTTCGTTTAACTTAGTGGTTGTCGTATAACACAACGCGGATAAAATTATAATACTTGTTATTAAAACATTACAATATCCCTTCATTATTACATCCACACACGTCAACGTAGTATAACATAACGTATATTGAATTGTATTCTATCGCTATGAATTATTCAACAACCACTATATTTCTTTATTTTTTGTTCATATTATATTATATATATATATATGTGTGTGTGTGTGTGTGTGTAAATGATATATTGTACCGATTATCTATTAAATACTGATTTGAATATTAGTTTGACCCTTCAAGATAAATAAATAAATAAAGGTATCAATGGAATAATATTATGATTATTATTAGAACTATTAATATATATTCTAATAAACACGCTTGTATATTATTTATTTAATGGCCAAAACATATTTTAAATAAACGACTCGAAAAATTTTGAAACAATATCGATTTCTGTACCACTCGTATATTCACGACAATATTAAAATGTACTTCACCCTAAACCGTACATAATAACAGCTTTATATAGTATACTATATACTTGCTTATAAATTATGATCGTTTGCAAGATATTAATTAATAATCAAGTCGATTCAGTAAATGTCATTCCATCAGGTTCGTAGTTTCTACACAACCTAAAAATATAATCAATATTTAAAAAGTTATGTCAAAATATATAAATATAAATAATCGTATGATTCAATGAGCTCAGAAGAGATAAGCGTACCTAATACATTTCTCCGAATTGGTCCAAATTTGTTTCAATGTCACACATTTATAATATACATCTTGATCATATATCTGCGGGTTAAAAAATAATATTCTTTCGATACTTAACCACCTATGTCCAATAGATGTATTATTAAAACAAAATAAATAAATAAACAATAGTATGTTTGAATCGAAGTTTCATTCGAACTTGGAAAAAAACGATAACAAAATAAGCCTCAAATAACATCATTATCGAATTGATAAAATGTAATTCTTATAAAACATTTAAAGCGATCTGGTTTTAAAAATATACGACCAAATCAAAACCAACATTAATATTGGAAAATGTGTGATTTTCAGAATGTATGTATCGTTTTTAAATAATTGTATACTAAATTAGAGATTTTTATAAACTACGTTATACGACTAAAAGTAATAAATATAATACCCTAATAGTTTAATATAAAAGTTCAACCTCATTTTGATATCTCGAATTAAAACGTTATATATATATATATATATATATACTTACATAGGTAAGATTATAATAACTTTGTTAAAGATGGATTAGCACAGTTTTTTTTCTAATATCGTGAGTTATGCAGATGACACTGCATTAATTTGTATAGGTAATACTTGGGAAGAACTGTTTACAAACATCGAGACCGATTTAAAAACAATTAATAATTATTTGGGCACTAATAGTTTATTTTTAAACTTCGAAAAATCAGCTATTATACTTCATACATTATCAGAGCAATCATTACCGAATATAACTAATATTAAAATTCACGATGATAACTGTCAAAATACTGGTTTATGTAACTGTAAATCAGTCAATGTTCTAAAAAATTTTAAATATCTAGGTATAGAAATGTGCCATGACATGAAATGGAAAAACCAAATTTCTTTAGTCTGTAGTAAATTGAAAAAAACCATTTTTATTATAAAACAATTACGTGACATCTTACCCAATAAAGATATGAAATCACTTTATCTGTCACTTATTGAATCTCAAATTACTTATGGAATAATAGGTTGGGGTGGAGCCTATAATAATGTTCTCACTAAACTACAAACGTGTCAAAATACACTCATAAGAACTATATTAAAAAAAGATTATAGATATCCAACAGAAACTATGTTTAAAGAATTTAATGTATTGAACATTAAAAACTTATATTTTAAAATAAGTATTATATTTATAAAAAAACATAAGCTCTTACAGCCATTAAACCATAATGTTAATACAAGATATGCACAAACCAAATACATCCAAACTTGGCCAAAAAAAGCAGCTTGTCGAAAGGTCTTTGATTTTATAGGAATTCGTATATATAACTCATTACCTAGCCATTTAACAAATTTACAACTACAACTTTTTAAAAAGCAGATCTCACACTGGATAATGTATGAATTTGACGCTACTAAAATATGTGATTTATGAACACTGTTATCTATTATTTATTTATTTTGTGTGTATCATCTTTAATTTTTAGAAGCAACTTATATATTAATTTATTTTTATCTATATCAACATGTAAACTTTCAAACTAAAATACTATGTATAAAATTTATATTTGTTTAAGATATAGATAACCCTGGGCCTCCACACGAGTTATCTCAGTGAGGCCCAGTAATCTATAAAAATATTTTAAATAAATAATAATAATAATAATGTAAGATACGTTTATACATAACTATTAAAAATAAGCATGTTTATTCGACTAAATATTTCTTTAGAAAAAAAAAAAAGAAAATCGATATTAAACTGAATTCATATTCAATTGGTGAATCGCATATAACAATGCTAAAAGTTTATAAACATAAGGTTATTATATAATTATTTTATACGTTGACAATGCAATGGCTTGCACTGCTATCATATATATTACCATAGACATACGCACAAAGGGTGTCGAATGTGCCCGGAAATTCCTTGAAAAAATGTAAATGGGACCCTAAAAATAAAGTCTAAGAGACAAGACCCATATTCTAACCGATGATGCTTAAATTAAATAAAAATTTTTCTAAAATAAATGAATTATAAAAAAAAACCGGATGGGCCTCGCTCTGCTGTACAGTTAGGGGTGGAGTGCACCTCGCTTATAGGATAGGTCATAATTATAATGGATTTGTTAAATTTGAATGCAATGATAGATATCATTGTATACGAATAACGATTCTGAACGGAGTTCATATGTTAGTCTAGAATATAATACAATGTTATTTATAAATATTATATAAGTATATTTTATTTTTAAACGAAAAATTTAGAAAAACCGAAAATTTAAATTGTCTATAAATAAGTCAAAATATGTCAAAATACTTTGAAATTTTAACCATCTATAGAAAACGTCAATATAAAGATTTAATGATAATTTCAAGTTGTTGCGGTTTTTTGTTTTTGAGTTAGGGCATTTTAAAAAAACCGATATCATTTGTCAGTCTAGAACATTCTACATTATATTATATTTTACATGTAATTTTATGTCAATATTCGATGTTCAAACGCTTATAAAAAAAAATTGTGCCTATGGATTTTAATAATTTTTGAATGACATTAAGAACTACTTCTGTGGAATCTTCGTTTAAATTTTCAAGTATTTTGTAGAAGCCAAATTTTTTTTATCACCGATTATAAAAATAAAATGTAAAAAAATCGAATATTTTAAATGACTATAAGTGGCTTAAAAATCAATATAATATTTTGAAAAAAATATTGCATAAAAGAAATACCAATCTTAACAGCTGGTAGAAATTTCAAAAATCTGCGACTTATACTTTTTGAATTTTAACAAATATTTAAAATCGTCTGAGAATAAATCGCTATTTTATGCAATTTCGTAAATATTTAAATTTCAAACAGTCATACAATTTTTTCCTCTTAGTCCGGTAGAAATTTTTTTAAAGATTTTTGAAGAGTAGCTCATAGATAACCTAGTGTTAAAATTTTGAACCTTAAGTATGAACAAAAAAAATTTTATGAATTTTTAACTACAAAATAACTTGCAAATTATCGTGATTTTTACACATTTTATACAAATTTGAGAATTAAGGGCTTATAAAAAAAAATTGAGTTAACCGATCACCGATATTTTTTAGTTACGATAAGTTTAACTTATTATAAACCTAGTATAAAATTTTCAAGAGTTTTCGCTCAATCAATTAAATTTTATAGATGTTTAAAAACAAAAATTTAACAAAAATCGAAAATTTAAATTGTCTATAAATAAGTCAAAATATGTCAAAATACTTTGAAATCTTAACCATGTATAGAGAACGTCAATATAAAGATTTGGTGAAAATTTCAAGTTGTTGCGGTTTTTCATTTTTGAGTTAGAGCATTTTAAAAAAAACCGATATCTTTGTCAGTCTAGAATATTATACAGTATATTACATTTTACATGTAATTTTTTGTCAATATTCGCTGTTCAAACGCTTATAAAAAAAAATTGTGCCTATGGATTTTAATAATTTTTGAATGACTTTAAGAACTACTTCTGTGGAATCTTCTATTAAATTTTCAAGTATTTTGTACGAGCCAAATTTTTTTTATCACAGATTATAATAAAAAAATGTAAAAAAATCGAATATTTTAAATGCCTATAAGTGGCTTAAAAATCAATATAATATTTTGAAAAAAATATGACATAAAGGAAATACCAATCTTAACAGGTGGTAGAAATTTCAAAAATCTGCGACTTATACTTTTTGAATTATAACAAATATTTAAAATCGTTTGAGAATAAATCGCTATTTTATGCAATTTCGTAAATATTTAAATTTCAAACAGTCATAAAATTTTTTCCTCTTATTCCGGTAGAAATTTTTTTAAAGATTTTTGAAGAGTAGCTTATAGATAACCTAGTGTTAAAATTTTGAACCTTAAGTATGAACAGAAAAAATTTTATGAATTTTTATCTACAAAATAACTTGCAAATTATCGTGATTTATACATATTTCGTATAAATTGGAACTTTGAGCACTTATAAAAAAAAATTGTGACTTACGATTTTAGATTTTTTTTATCAGTTAAGGAACAACTTATAAGAAACCTTGTATTAAATTTTCAAGATTTTCTGGGCAGCCAAAAAAATTTTATCGTTATTTAAAAAAAAAATACTTAAAAAAATTGAAAATTTCAATTGTCTATAAATAGCTTAATAAAAGTCAAAATACTTTGAAAATTTAATGGTGTATAAAGAACGCTAATCTTAACATTTGGTGAAAATTTCAAGTATTTACATCGATTAGTTTTTGAGTTATAGCAAAATAAAAAATTTGATTATGTCGAAAACTGGTTTTGCGTAAAAACTCCCGTTTTTCCCAAATTTTTTTATGGTTTTTCCCGTCGCATTGGAAATTTTTAACTTTTGACCCCCCAAAGTACCAAATAGATTCACTTTCCTTTCAGAAAAGTTGCTACATAAGGCAATCGAAGCATTTTTACTGCCCCAAAACGTGTCGACAGACACAAAAAAAAAAAAAAAAAAAAAAAAAAAAAAAAAAAAAAAAAAAAAAAAAACACACATCATTGTAAAATCAATACATTCTTCACTCCGTTCAGAATCTAAAAAAAAAAACACACATCATTGTAAAATCAATACATTCTTCACTCCGTTCAGAATCTAAAAGAACCGGATGGGCCTCGCTCTGCTGTACACTTGGGGGTGGAGTGCGACTCTTCATAGGATAGGTCATTATATTGGATTTGTTAAATTTGAATTCAATGATAGGTATCATTGTATACGAAAAACGATTCTGAACGGAGATGATATGTTAGTCTAGAATATAATACATTGTTATTTATAAATATTGTAATAAGTATATTTGATTTTGAAACGAAAAATTTAGAAAAATTATCTATAAATAAGTCAAAATATGTCAAAATACTTTGAAAATTTAACCATGTATAGAAAACGTCAATATAAAGATTTGGTGAAAATTTCAAGTTGTTGCAGTTTTTCGTTTTTGAGTTAGAGCATTTTAAAAAAAACCGATATCTTTGTCAGTCTAGAATATTATATATTATATTATATTTTACATGTAATTTTATGTCAATATTTGCTGTTCAAACGCTTATAAAAAAAAATTGTGCCTATGGATTTTAATAATTTTTGAATGACTTTAAGAACTACTTCTGTGAAATCTTCTATTAAATTTTCAAGTATTTTGTACGAGCCAAATTTTTTTTATCACCGATTATAAAAAAAAAATGTAAAAAAATCGAATATTTTAAATGCCTATAAGTGGCTTAAAAATCAATATAATATTTTGAAAAAAATATGACATAAAGAAAATACCAATCTTAACAGCTGGTAAAAATTTCAAATATCTGCGACTCATACTTTTTGAATTATAAAAAATATTTAAAATCGTTTGAGAATAAATTGCTATTTTATGCAATTTCGTAAATATTTAAATTTCAAACAGTCATAAAATTTTTTCCTCTAATTCCGGTAGAAATTTTTTTAAAGATTTTTGAAGAGTAGCTTATAGATAACCTAGTGTTAAAATGTTGAACCTTAAGTATGAACAGAAAAAATTTTATGAATTTTTATCTACAAAATAACTTGCAAATTATCGTGATTTTTACATATTTTGTGTAAATTGGAACTTTGAGCACTTATAAAAAAAAATTTTGACTTACGATTTTAGATTTTTTTTTATCAGTTAAGGAACAACTTATAATAAACCTTGTATTAAATTTTCAAGATTTTCTGGGCAGCCAAAAAAATTTTATCGTTATTTAAAAAAAAAATACTTAAAAAAATTGAAAATTTCAATTGTCTATAAATAGCTCAATAAAAGTCAAAATACTTTGAAAATTTAATGGTGTATAGAGAACGCTAATCTAAACATTTGGTGAAAATTTCAAGTATTTACATCGGTTAGTTTTTGAGTTATAGCAAAATAAAAAATTTGATTATGTCGAAAACTGGTTTTGCGTAAAAACTCCCGTTTTTCCCAAATTTTTTTATGGTTTTTCCCGTCGCATTTAAAAAATATTGGAAATTTTTTACTTTTGACCCCCATAGAGGGCTATACTCCATACAAAACTCTTTATAAGATTTTTCCTGGTGTTTAAGCTAACAGTGTTTGCCGTTAATAGGTGCTTCTTTTTGTAAAATGCCTGTTTTGCTTGTGCTATTCTACTCTTTATGTCCATTTCGCTTCTTCCATCATGTGTTATTTTGCTTCCTAAACATATAAAACATTCAACAGATTTCAGCTTCTCATTTTCAATCGTTATGTTCGAAAGCAATTCCTGCTTACTGCATATTAATATTTTTGTCTTGCTCTTATTTATTTTCATTTTGTATTCTTTACAGCTATCATTCATTTTTGTTAACATGTTGCCTAAAGCTTCTTCACTTTCCGCAATCAACGCTATGTCGTCTGCAAAGCGCAACATTTGTACTAGCATACTATTAATTTTAATTCCTCCAATTGCGTCTTCCCTTAATTGCTTTAGAGTATTTTCAATGTATAGAATAAATAGTGTTGGTGATAAGTTACACCCTTGTCTAACTCCTTTTTCAATGTTTGCTTCTTCCCATGATTTGCTTCTTTTATCTGTTATTACAGCCTTTTCATTTAAATATAACTTATGAATAAATAATAATTAATTATTAATTAATAATTAACTTCTATCTTTAATATCAATATTTATGGTTTTCATAATATTGAATAATATTTCCCAATTGACGTTGTCGAAAGTTTTTTCTAAGTCAATGGACGCTATACATAATATATACATAGGCTTGTTTACTCTATACATATTTTCTATGATCATCCTTAAGCATAGTATAGCCTCCCTGGTTCCCCTATTCCTTCTAAAACCAAATTGATCTTCCTCTAGATTGACACCTATTTTTGCTTCTATTCTTTTGTGAATTATCTTTGTTAATATTTTCGATGCATGTGTTATTAGACTTATGGTTCTATGATCGTCACATTTTTCTGATTTCTTTTTTTTTCGGTAATGGTATCAAATTAAAATTATGTTTATTTAATTATTTATACATTATAATTAATTAAATATACCTACACGTTTTGTTGAGATAGGGCCTAAAAATATTGTAGGCACTCCCTGAAATATAGGTCTGCCCATGTATTGTTACTCAATAGTATATTATATTTAAACCTTGTCTGGGTGATGTAAAATAATATAGAAATATTTATAATTTAACATTCATTACGTAAAATATACATCGCTAAAACGCGATCGGTATTTCAAAGGAATGTGCTATAATACGCAACAATAGAAATCGATCCCTGACAGTACACGAATGCCGCACGACTAATTAAACCTATAATACATATTTTTTATTTTTTTTTTTTCATTAAAAATATATATCTTCTACATTGATTTACACGTTTTTTAAAAATAATTTTTTTATATCTTTATATTAAATAAATATCTACACCATTGTTGAATAAAAAATAATGTATTTACTAATTTTTATCGCGTTAATGTATAATATTTAGATACTTCATGTAATTTAATTTCTTTATAATTTATATTTGTTAAATATTTTTAATGTTGTATCCTAAAACAAAGTGCTTATCTGAAAAATTAGATTTATAAAATCCATAATCAATCCAATTATTAATTATTTATAAAGATTTTAAGTTTAGCTGGTGTTTAGTACCAATACCCCTTCTACCTAAACCATTTAAACAAATGGATATGATATACATAACTAAAGGTACTTAATTAATATTTGATTATTAAAACTATACTCTCCTCCAAGTTAAGAATTAAAAATAAATTTTTATAACTGGAGTCTTGAGATAAACATGTTCTAATATTATTTCTAGTCGTACAGAATTAATTTGTTCGACCCACATTTGCTTACCATGAAGTATGACAGTATGACAGTTGTTACTGGTTTCAACACGGTGGTGTGTCCGGGTTGTGCATGCATGGTGAAAATGGTTCACAGTGTTAATACTAGAATTATAAATCACGTGTCGTACTCGTTACAGCAATTATTGTGTATTAAAACAATTACACTGCGGGGTGTCAATATCTTTTAATTTGAATTTTCGCACTTAGCGCTTCGTATTTGCACTATATGGTACAGGTTAGGTATACAGTATACAGCTCTGGGTCATAACGAAACACGTCAGCTCGATCTCCTCTTTTCTTGGAATACTTATAACCGACAAAGCCAACCCCTATGCCACTGTTGCATTTCACCAACTCTCAGTTCTATAAATATGTACAATAAACTCGGTATTCTAATCAAAATGCATTTCGCCTCATAGTGTATATACGAATGGTAAAAAAAATTGATGACAGTGTTAAATGGTTTTCGAGGAATGTTTGGTCTCATATATTTTAATACTAACGATCGAAAATTTCGTCCAAGAACTCTGTTCAATACGAACAATAAGAAGCAGATAGAGAGTATTAAATTATTTGAATTATCACGCAATTTGTAAGTCGCAATTGTTTAACATAAACTAACTGGTGTTTTTTTCTTATTTGTAAAAAACAAAAAAATATAAACGTTTAACAAATTACATCCAAAACACAGATAATTGTTTAATATACATTATCTACTATCGAATTCTCGGATGACGTGTGTTAAAACAATTAGAACGATACGTATTCATTATGATTTTTATTGTAATAGTTAGATTTCTTAATTTTTTAATTTTTTAATTTTACTCATATGGATTTTGGAAATAATACTTATTCTTCTTCTCTTTTTTCGCCTTTCTTCCAACTATTTGGGTTAACTATCTTGTCTTAAACCTCTATTCGTCTCGATTTTGGAAATAATTCGATTCTATATTCTAACGAATTTTATCTCGAAGCAAAACATTTTAGATTACAACTATAAAAAAATAATTGGATTAATTTAATATTCTACGAACGTTAAAGTATATTTTACACCAAAGTTTTATGAATCAATAACTTACAATATAAGAACGCATATGTTCTTTTCAAAAAAATTAAAATAAAACATTTTTTAAAACTTTTAGCAAAATTTCAGCATCAAAAGAAGAACTATTGCTCATAAAATTTATTGATGTATTAAATCTACCTAAGATATTTTATGTCAAAAAAAATTTTCAAATTATTAACTTCAGTTTAGTTGAAATTGTTAACTTAAGTTTCCTTTTAAAATATGTTATTGTATATAATTTAGAGAATACAAATGTTCAAAAGAAAATCTGTATATATTAACATAAAATAAATCACCGATTTCCAAAAGCGTCAGTAAAAATGATTTATGGGGAGGGGGAGGATTTGACATGTTTAAGTAATAATTATCTTTATTTAATAATTATCTTTATTATTATCTATTTTTTTACTAACCAAGACTTTGACAATGAGAATAGGGTTGAAACCGTAAAACCCTCTCTTACCTATGCCTTTGTTGTTCTCACAATTAATTTTAAAAAACATGATAAAAATACCTTATTATATTAAAATAATATAATAAATATGATATTAAAATTATATCCTTTTTTTCTCTTTTTTATTGGTTGTATTCGTTTTCTGCATAATTGCATGTTGATATGACATATTTGTAAATATAAATATTAAAACATAAACACAATTAATTATAAATGTGTCGAAGTTGTGAATGTACGTATATTATGTACTAAACCAACAAAATAAAACTGTCGAGGAAAGGGAAAATATATAAGTGAGCTATTATAGGACCAATTACATTACTGTTCGTTCTTGAGTTGTGTATGGCACTTGTTATTCGGTATTGTGATAAGTTTAGTGAATTTTAATAATATCGTAGCAAAAATGAACACTTTTATACAAAAGGTAAATCCTAATATTTCTTTGATTAGTTTAAGTAAAAACTGAATTTAACTATAAATAACTAATAAAAATTGTACAGAACACTTCGAAAAATAACTTAATGGAAAAACAATATTTCTTAACCGTCATTAGTGTTATGGCATCAAATGTATTTGGGTGTTTTATTTTTATCATAAAAATTATTTCATAATAATAAAATGCTAATGTGGTTTTAGTATATATTACTAAATATAAATATAATTTTTATAAATCGTCAAATATTGCAATGGAATAAAATACTGAATTAGAATTAGTTTTCTAAACAAAATTGCATACCTACCGTTCTTAGGTTTTCATAGAATATTTCTTTAATACAATTTTTTTTTCTTAAGAGATTTAAGTACTTAATGATATGTAATACAATTAATAGTTAAATGTAATATTATCTATATTATTTGACTAAAAATTAAATTTTTAACCAACAGTAAAACAAATCTATTCCAAAAGTACCAAAAATAAAAGTTTTTCGATTTTGAATACAGTTTTTTACTAATAAATAAATAATAAATTATAATAATAGTTAAAATAATGATAATGGATTATAATAATAGATTTAAAACTATAAATATCATACGTTACTTTTTTTGCTTGCCAGCATTTTATTTACATAAAATTATTAAAACGAAAAAAAGAATATTCATAGTACGATCGGAGATGCGCTTATTAAAACTTACAGCATATTAAAATTGCATTTTTTGTCGTTTTTCGAATTAATTTTATTTATTATATTAATTTATTATACTCGAAGTTTTGAACAATAATATTTATATTTATGTAATAATTTAGAATACCAAAGTATAGAATTACATTTTTACGTTGGAAAAATTATAAATCTTAATTTCAAGTATTAAAGGGCAACACAAAAAAGGCACATTATTGGTTGTTAAGTAATATTTTTAGTTTCATAGCCTAAGCGTAAATATTGGGAAAGAGGGTTTAACGATCTCAAAAACATGTTAGGCCTAACTAAACAATTTCAGAGATTTTACTGTCAATTAAGAGTCAACGGAAATGCGCATTTTATACAATATTTATTGTATCTATTCAAAAAACATTATTCAAAACATTATTTCGTACTGAGTACCTATTTTATACATTATTCGACGATTGAAAACTCGTCCGATTAGACTAATTAAATTGTCCAACTAATTTTGTCTAAAAAAAGCGAGCATTTCATTTTTTTAAATCTAAAATTAAATTATTATAAAAATAAAAGCATTAATTTTAGAACTTAAAATAGATTATATATTTATCATGTATAATATTATATCTTATAAACTTCTAAAAATACACAAACCTTTAATTAATAACACATTTACACGTGTAATAAATTAACACAACTAAAATAATACATGTTAATTAAAAATAAACGTGAAATTTTTATTACACGAACCAATGCAAGTATTTAATATGCACGTGTAATAGGAACCACTAGTTGATAGAAAATCGCATTGTATAATAGATATTGTATTATGTGGATTATGTGGCTTATGAGATTTGTTGATGATTTTACTTATTCAAACTCACAATAAACGCGGACGAAAATTC
The DNA here is from genome assembly GCA_034509805.1 of Sipha maydis. Lineage (NCBI taxonomy): Eukaryota > Metazoa > Arthropoda > Insecta > Hemiptera > Aphididae > Sipha > Sipha maydis. Next base: position 56,498 of record JASXSY010000669.1, on the reverse strand, counting down.
ATTTTTTCCATTCGGCAACTAGAAAAGTAGCGAAAAATTGAAAAAGAATAGAATGATCGATGTGTGATTATACCGATCGACAGATTTGTTTTATGTGCGTATTCGTAGCAAAATTGAAGTACGCCGAGGTGAGTCGTGAATGCGTTTACTAAGTAGGTGACTTGTTTATTTTTTAACGTCATTCGAAAAGTGAGCAATGAATATGCACAAAGAATAGAATATTATATATTCGGAGAGTTATGTGCCGAACAGTCGGACGCGGAAATCAAATCGGTTCCCGTGTCCAAATGGGTTTTTACACAGAACACGGAAATAATCTATTTTCCGGATTCGAATTCTATCAAAAAATAGGTCCATGTAGTCTTATGATGTATGACGAAATGACCCGTCGTTAGGTAAAAGAATCGTAGTAAGGAAATTTCGAATAATTATTTTACACTCTGGATACACTGCAGTATTGCAGTCAACTGCACTGAACCGTATTCAATCGAATTCGAATAAAACGAGCTATATTGCATAGATATATGTGTGTATATGTGTGTGTGTGTGTGTGTGTGTGTGTGTGTGTGTGTGTGTGTGTGTGTGTGTGTGTGTGTGTGTGTGTGTGTGTGTGTGTGTGTGTGTGTGTGTGTGTGTGTGTGTGTGTGTGTGTGTGTTTGTGTGTGTGTGTGTGTGTGTGTGTGTGTGTGTGTGTGTGTGTGTTTGTGTGTGTGTGTGTGTGTGTGTGTGTGTGTGTGTTGAACTCAACAAATGTATATAGGTACATTAACACAGTGGAATTAAGCAATGATTGAATTGATTAACGAGCTAATGAAAACTTAATGCGATAATCATGGCTCGTCTAAAGTTTACAATTATAACAGAAACTTCTTTGTCTTGTAAAGCGGTGTACATTTTCGCAGCCAGGGTTTCATACAAACGGGAAAAAGAAAAAGGACGAAACTTCTAGGTCGGGGAGACTTCGCAGTCGGGAGAAATACATGGACGGGCGAATTATACTGCTGTATTGGTCTTGTAAGCCTGTACCATTAATTACTCTCGAAAAAAAGATTCTTCATAAAAGTGGTCGAATGAACAACTTATAATTATAAAGATGGTAGTGGAAGTAGAACCAAATTTTTTAATGAAGTAGATTGATTTTTTAACATTCTAACTTTTTCGAAAAATAAACCGAGCATTAAATGTGAGTGAGTATGGTTAAAGTAAATTACATTATTTTTTCTTTTTATCATGGCATAAATGTATAATGTCTATAAAATGCTTGTATAAGTACTCAGTAAATGTTTAGAGTTATTACAATTTATATTTATAGAATCAAAAAGTTTACAATGAAAATTTTATGAAAATCTTATTTCCAATCTTTAAGAGTTAATTATTAAAATCAAAACTTATGAAACTTTTTTTGTTGATTTAATTAGAAAATACAAAAATGTTGTGAATTTTTGTGATTTTTCGTAACTATATCTTCTTGAGTATACAAACATTATTTTTTTAATATTTTCCATTAAAGAGTAAAAGTAGGAGTAAGAATATTTCCATTAAAGAGTATGAGAAATACTTAAAAAATGTTCAAAACTTTTTGTAGAACCAAAAAAATGTTATTGATATTTTAAGAAAAAAATTAATTTTTTTAATGACATTATTAGATACCTTTAAAATCATTTGAAGAAAAATATCATCTAAAGAAAATAGTTATGCAAGCATTTTGTGATAATTTAAAATTTTTACGATTATTAACTTATGAGTTGCAACAAAAAAGTAAAATCGATTTGATCAACAACTTGTGTGCCATAAATATTTCCGTTTTTCTTTCTTAACTTCACGTCAATTCATTGTTATTTTTTAGAAAACTATTACGAATTTTGTTAATTGTACCTCCTGGTATCGATATGACGTTATTTTCTATCTTTAACCTCTTATGATTGTGATGATCAAACCAATCCGTTTGGTCGAAATCGTGTGTACAGACACAAAAAAAAAAGCCATGTGTCAACTATTAACCAATAGTTTGATCGTTTCAGTATCAAAATCTAAAACATATCAACGTTAGTTTTGGTCTCAACAATGGTACCAGAGTAACATTACGAGAAAAAAAAACCTTCTTACTGTAATACAAGTAGGTAATTTAATCGCAGACAATCGCGAATTTAAATGTATATTATTTTTACTGCCGCTCCAAGCGTACACTGATATGTGAGTTTTACAATTATTAGGAAATTAAGCGTGTAGCGAAATAGTGACAAACTGATGAAACTGGTAATACGTAATAACTATAACACTTCGAACCAAGCCAGAACATTTAGACGGATTTCCTACACCTAGACCAAGCATGTTAAACTCTAAGTATCAAGTAGACCAAATATATTGAACAGTCTACAACGCGGGTACATAAACATTTAAACGAAAAATAAAATTATTTTATGTTATTATACGTATACAATAAAAAAAAATCCATCAGTAAAACTTATTCGATCACAGTTTATCAATATTATCAATAGATGAGACATATAAAATATACCATTTTCTAAGAGACAATAATATTTGCGACACGAAATTAATATTCTATAATTTTTTTTATTGTTCATTATTTATTTAATAATATTGGTAGGCCGCGAGCCACAAAAAAATAAGCCGTGAATTTGACATGCCTAGTCTAGACCAAAATAATTTTCTTACACACGTTTACATTTCACAACTGATTATTTAGATACAACATAATAGGGAATTCGCACCACAACGAATCAGTTGTAAATTATCTTGTGTAAAAGAAAAGTTTTTTCTCCCAATATTTTAGGCTATTTATATAAGAAAATAAATGATTATAAAACGAATGTCGACAAAACTATTGATAAAACAGTTCACAGTAATACAGCAAACTCTCTCTAAAATTATAAATTGATATCATACCAATCGATGTACATATTAATATGCTGTGTTTTCTAGCGCGTTTAAATCTTTATTACTAAATTACTGGACGCCGAGTAATACATAAAATTTCAATAAATGTATATTTAATTATTATTCAATATTAAACTGTCCAAATGAAACGTTCATAAAAAATTAAATAAATAAATGGTAAAATTAAATCATTGAGTCTCTCCTTGATGTATAAAAACACGAAATTCAATTATTCACGTTTTTTGGTTTTTAATAATTTGATTTTATTAATTGGCACATTTAAAATGAAATTAAACTTCAAAACTAATGACTGACAAAGTGGCAGCATAAAATTACTAAACCAAAATTACTTATCTAAATAAGCCGTTAAAATATTAATTACGAAATCTTTCGATTGACTGATAGAAATTTTTAATACCTTCCATAATAATATTTCAACAATCCATTAAATTTCAAATAATTTTGGATACAATTTAGTAAACATTATTTCTTATGTCAGATACATCATAACTCCTTTATGTTATTATTTTTACTGATAACTAGGACAGAGGACTTGAAGCATTTGCATATTTATCTTTCACAGTCAAAAAAATAGCAGAGTACGAAATAAATACGTTTCAAGCTTTCATAAAGCTAGTTTTGAAATTTTATTTTGCATATAAATGCAAAATTTGAGTCCTTTTTATTTTTAGAGCATATTTTACACTTTTATACGCTACTTTATACTTTTTGAGACATATTTAACTTATATCGATTTATTCCAAAGTCACATTTTTATTTCAAACAATGCAGTCAAAATGTTTACATAAAAATTTATTTATTTTTAATTTCTTTTTTGACTGTCCGCGGGCACACATTTTTCCTAGAAGCGATAACAACCTAACGTCGTTACTTAACTGAAAATTAAGAAAATCAAGTAAAATGTATTTTGTGTATTCTACTATGGTACATAATTATATATATATAAATTATGTAATTTTTTTGACTTGTTTTAAACGCTATTTATTTTATTAATACTTTTAAGTAAAAAGGCTAAAAAAGTGCAAATTATGGGTTTTTAAGTGCATAAGTGCTTGCATATTTAGAGCTTTTTTAGAGTCCTCTGTCCTGATAACCAATACTTACTCGTAAATAGTTTAAAAATATTAAATAAGGAAAAAATTTAAAAAAATAACAGTGTATTTATCATTTTTTCTGATTTACAACTATACCACTGTTTAAAATAGACAATACTCCTCTAAAATATATTCTTTAAGTAACTTATTACATGTGTTATTAATTTGAAATTTCAAAGTTCAAATTTATAAAATGTACACAGTTAGTAATTTTTATTTACTATTTTATGCGATAGAACATTAATTTCGTGAATAAAGAAGTACAGTATCAAACTTTTAAAAACTTATTAGGCCAAGTGGCTACATAGATAAAATAAGCAAGGTAAAAAAGCCACTTTGCAGCGTATCAAATTTCCAGTTTCTAAATGCATTTTTAACAATTAACTATAATTAGATGTATAAAATGTAAACCAAAAAATGTCTTGTATTATATGCTTATGTGTAAAAACATAAATAAATTAAAATCTTAATTTGTAACTAAAAATTATTTACTTCAATATTTCTTTTTTAACTTTAGTTCTTATTATATACTAATATTATTTTAATACTAGCTTGTATCAAAAAATAGAGTAGGGCCGATAACATTTTTTTCCGATAACCGATATTCCGATTTATATTGCCGATATAAATCCAATACCCGGTCCGATATTTTATTTACATGAACCGATATAAAAAAAATTAAAAATCCGATAAAGTTTTCAAAAACCGATACCCGATATATAAACCGATATAACATTTAAATCATATAACAAATCAAAACATATTAGATTTCCGTACCGAGCAATAATAACAAATTAATAAATAATAATTAATCATTTTACGTATTCTTTTAATTGAAAAAATGAACAAAAAAATAAAACAAATAACTAAAATAACTAAAATACCAATATTATATAGGTTTTACTATCGGTTCGGAGAAAATATCGATATCCAATTAAACCGATAGTCCCAATATCGGCCGATAATAATACCGGGTATCGGTATTGGCCCAGCTCTAGAAAATAGTTAATTGTTTTTGAAATTTACAACCATAACTATGCTGTAACAACTAACAGATAAATAAACATAATGATATATTACATTATATTAATATATTATAATAACAATGATGTAATAAAATATAATAAGGTACTAAACTTGTGTTTAAAAGCGTAAGATTATAAATAATAATAAATTGTTATTTTTACATTATAATTTAATTTATAATATTAAACTTCCTATCAAATAATACTGTACTAAAATATTGATTATACTACAGTAAAAATCTCAGTTTCAAATGTACAACGTTATTAATTAATTCAACTCTATATTGAAACTTTTTTTTTTTTTTTATACGTGTAAAAAAACGACGTCGCCACGGGAACAGCTTTCGCATTACTTCCGTGGATGAATCTCTATATAGAAACTAGCTTTTAAATTGCATACCTAAAGTTTTTAAAACTAGATACTAGATAATTATTATTTCAGATCACGCGTTATTATTATTTTATTATTTACTGATTTTGTATAATCAAAATTAAAATTAAACAAGTAAAGAGATAAAAGTTTCACAATAAAGTATATTATTACTTTCAGTCTTCATAATTAATCACTCAATTTAATGTAGAAATTTAAAAAAATTATTACATAAAAAACTTTTATCATTATTTACAGCGAGTATTTTCAGCTTATCACTATTAATGTGAACCAATAATAATCATAAAATCATAAAATACAAGTACAACAAACATGTTTAGTTAATTGTGAAGAAGGATTACGTCGAGGAAAGAGTAACCTTGATAAGAGAGTTTGGAAAGATATAGTATTATAACGACGATTTACATTTTGATTACCTAACATCAAAATTATATATGGTTGTAATGCTTACAAATTCAACGAACTTAAGTATTATATACATAATCGCGTAAATAAAAACTAAACAAAACTATTAAGAAATTCAATACCGCAAAACCCTTGTTATTTATTTAGAAAATAATTCTTATTACATCCATGAAAAATTATAATATAGGTAAATATCTCAAGATAAAGACAAAATATTAGCTAAAAAAAAAAACAAAATAAATTGGTGTTTCACAATTTATAATGCCATAGAGTATATTATATTCTTAAAAATGGAACTTTTGTCAGTTAAATGATTAGGTCGGCCCGGTATAGGTACTATTATAATTATAAGCACGCGATTGTAAAAATATAACAATATAATCTATTTGACATTTGACAAAATCTTCAATTATTGTCGATATTTCTATCAAATAGGTTGTTGGACTGGAAAACTGGTTTTCCGTCAACGAGGTTATTGTTATTGCGTAGGCGATTATTACTGGCGAGACTAAGTGTACACTTAATACCTGTGACGTCCTCGTCTGTAATTGAAGATATCCGTGCAAACATGAGCTGCAATGCACATGACGTATACTGACTTATGCATTCAATTGAAATATTATATTCACAGGTTATGGATTTAAACGAATCGAGCACCATGTGGTTGTTGGTTTTTACAATATCGTCGGCCGTACTACTGATGATCACTGTATTTAGATTTAATGGCAGGCGTAAAAGAATATTAGCTAGCCAAATACCTGGCCCGGACGGGTTTCCTATTATTGGTTTGCTACCGCTATTCCTACAAGAACCTGAAAAACTTATTAAAAGCGGATTAGAAGTATACCGAATGTAAGTACCTGACTTCTATGTATATTATTATCGACTGTCTCAAAAATATTTCGAATTATTAAAGTCAATTGAATAAATCGATTACTACCTCGTTCGAAAAAAACGAAGTATTCGACTAATAATTATTAAATACGAAAAACAATTGTAAATGTTGAAAATAACTTTAACGATGCGTGATCTTTAATATATTATGAAATCGTAATAAAATATCATGGATATGACTTATTAAAAATTATTTTAGGTATGACAAGTCTATATTCAAAGTTTGGTTATTAAATATATTAATTATTGTGCTCACCCGACCAGAAGATATAGAAGTGGTCCTTACCAATCAAAAATTACAAAAAAAAGCAAAAGAGTACTTGGTCTTACAAGAGTCCATTATGGGCCAAGGAATATTTTCCATCGATGACATTAAGAAATGGAAGCATAACAGGTAACCATAAATAATTTTTTTTTATACAAAAAACATTGAATTGAACGTACATATGATTTTATGTACAAAAATTTAGAAAATTGGTATCTGGAGGATTTAATTTTTCGATTATAAAATCATTTATTCCAATATTTTACAAAGAAACTATTGTTCTCGACGGAATACTTCAATCGAAGTGCGATTCGTCAAACGAGTGTGACATAAGTATCCCTATAAGTATGGCTACAATGGAAATGATAGGCAAAACATCTTTGGGTGTACAATTCAATGCTCAAAATGGCGGTCATCATCGGTTTGTTGAAAACTTGCAAACGACCATGAGAGTAAGGAACTTCTTAGAACAATATTATTTTTTAAATACGATTTTCAATATACAAACCAATCATTTAAGGCATGGGAGTACCGAATAACACATCCGTGGTACTTGAACAAAACATTATTCCGGCTCTCGAGTGTTAAACAAAAACATGACCAAAGTCAAAAAATCATAAACAAATTCATTGACGAGATAATAGCTCAAAAACTCAACGAAATGAACGTGAATAATTCTGGTGACGAAAATAAATCACTTGCCGACGATGAAGATATTTACCCACGGAAGACAAAAACATTGATAGAAATTCTTTTGGGAAATTATCACGAAATGTCGCATGAACAAATACGAGATGAGCTTGCAACGATTATGATAGGTAAATACGAATAAACAATTTTTAACGTATCAATATGGATTGTATACTCTAAAAATGTTTATTGTAAATACAATATTATACTAATGTAATATCGAAACATTAGTTTTAAGTATACACAACGCAATTGGTAAAGGTTAGGTTGTTATACAGTGTATTTAATGTTAATTTTTATAATCAATCCGAGAAAAATGTTATTTTCTCCAATCGAAATAAATCTTCAATATTCTTCATTATTGATAAATATTACACTAATCATTATTTTTATTCCACAATTTACATATATTATTAAGCCTTTCATTGTCTCTTTTATAAAATAGTTAAATAAAGATGAATTATAATTATCTGTACCTACTCACTGTATGCGGATTTCATATTGTTGATCATTTATATACATTATCTATACTGTCTAACTTTGTGTTACGTATAAATTAACGTATTTTTGTATGATTATTAAGTATATTTAACTGTCGAGATTAATAGTTTAATGTTCAACTTCAATAAAAACAAAAATATATAATTACCTTCAAGGAAGTACAGTTGATTTATTATTTTATTATTTCTTTAAATCGTTTTACTGAGAAAGATATATTAAAGGCTGATAGTTGCGAATTTCCCATTTAAGATTAAAAAACTTTGGCGCGCTTACTTAAATTAATTGTATAATTAAAATTGTATAGACATTTAAAGTTTTGAATATACTCGTAAAAATTAAATTTCTTATGTTAGACATTAGACATTTAACGTTTCAAATTTATATTTATATGCAAATATATAGATGAACGGAAGAAACAAATCACTCATAAAAGTATTAACGCTGTTTTCAGGAGGACAAGAAACAACCGCAATGACAAATGCCTGTATTATTTTCATGTTGGCTCATCACCAAGATGTTCAAAATAAGGCAAAAATATTTTTCTTATTTTCTTTTGATTTAGTTGTCTTAATTTCAATCGTAGTGGTATTTGCAAATTACAGGTGTACGAGGAATTACAGTCGATATTTTCGGTCGGAGATTACACGAGATCACCCACATATGAAGATTTACAACAAATGGAATATCTTGAACGGGTTGTCAAAGAAACGCTGCGACTTTTTCCACCGTTGCCGATTTTCGGCAGAAGTTTGGAAGAAGAAATGAAAATTGGAAATTATTTATGTCCAGCAGGTAATGAAACAATAATAAGTTGAAATAATTTGAAATAAATGTTTAACGGTAATTGTGTTAAAATACCACGTAAAATCATATTAAATTACATTTTTCACAAGGTTATTAATATACCCTGAACACGGAAATTCGGTATTTTTCCCAAAAACCCACATAAAAAAAAAAAGTATTTGGTTCAAGAAATATTGGTTCTTGGTTAAATTGAGAATATTAAGATCGATCGGATCAGAAATTAGTATTTTGACGACTCTCAGAAATGACATAAGATAAAACTACCTCGATTTATTGTTTTCTTATTATCAGGTATCATATGATAAGATCTCATACGCTCTTAACGTTTCCCTGAACGCGTGTTCCTGTTCCCGTCACCGAGAATATTATAATTCTGTATTCGCCTTAAAAAATCTATTGTGTAATACCATTTATAAATTTGTTACTTCGGAAAATTGATAAGGTAAGACATTATTACACCGAATTTTACACCAAATCATTATTTGTCCGCAGTGGTTGGCATTAAGACTCCTCAACGTAAACACTTACACTTAGGTACCAGAGCTACTCGGTACCTGGAAAAATATTTTACGCGTTCTTACTATATTTTCGCGTGTTTGCATTTTCTGTATTGTTCCTATTTTTATGTTCAAGGTTCGACGTTATTAATCAGTCCGCTTTTTATGCAATCGAGTCCGCAGTATTACCCGGATCCGGAAAAGTTTAACCCGGACAACTTTTTGCCGGACGCGTGCCATAACCGACATCCGTACTCCTTCATACCGTTCAGCGCAGGGTATAGAAATTGTATTGGCATCAAATACGCCATGTTTCAAATGAAAACAGTCGTGTCGACACTGGTACGAAGACATAAGTTTGCCCCGTCAAGCAGGTGTCCGACACCGGAACACCTTAGAATAATGTTCTTGACGACGCTCAAATTTGTCGACGGCTGTTACGTAAAAATATTACCGAGGACCTTATGTACCACAGACATAAATGAAAATCCTTACGCATCTGCGTACATTTATTGAAAGAACTGAACGTCTATTGATATAATTGTTTTTACTCAAATCATCGAACAAACTATTTTCATCATATTTTTCCAGTCGACCGATCATTTGTGCTGTACCAACACTTCGGAAAAAAATTGTATTAATTTAAATTAGTATCGATTGATGAATGTAGATATTAGTTTCGAGTTTACACCGGACTACCTACGGTCGTATTATGCACTCGAAATGGCAACATACACTTAAATCGTAAAGTCAAAATGTAATTAAATATTAATAAGTACTTATTTCAGGAAAATTAGTTTCACTACACACCTAAACTGATTGATTTTTTTGTTCCATCAAATTACAACCATTTCGTTTTTTGCTAAATCAGTTCTTATTTTTAATTATATTTATGTTCGTGCAGTCGAATGAATAAATATTGTAATAACGAGGATTATGTTTTTTTCCTGGTAATAATACGTACAGGAAACAGTTAACTGTTTCCCCTTATTTTCCTGAAACATACAACATACTAACTTCTATAATATGATATAAGGCCAATATACCAATGGCCCATATTTTCGATGGTTATTTTGAATATAAAAATAATAAAATAAATATTATATTAACTTTGCAAAACACATTTATTATAGTCATACACTTCCGCAGTGAGGTACACAAGAACATTTACTTATGACGCACTAAGTATAGTCGATTGTGTTGTATCCAATAAATACCAGAAAATAACGAAGACTGATTTTTGACACTTTTTAGAATAAAAAAAACAGTTATTGTATAACATCAAATCTATGAAATCCAAACAACAACGAGCTCTGGTGGTAAATATGTGAAGCTTATAAATTATACAGATATAAACCTTTTCTAATAGTTTAATAACTACAAAAAAAGTTATTCCCTCTTCATAGAGAAAAAAAAATAAATATAATGCAAAATATCTACAAATTATTTAATTAATATCTTAAATAAAGATAAAAAAATTAAAATAAACACGTGTATAGCTATAAAATTATTACTTCTCACACTTACAGGGTTCTCGTGAACAGACTTTAGAAAATTATTTTATAAATGTTCATAATTTTTAGCGAACGTATTTACATAATATATTAAGTATTAAACATGTATTTATAACAATTCTTTAAGTGTCTCAGAATGAATAAAATACTCAATTTTAATCTATTTTTCAATAAAAAAAATTCAAAATACAATTTTTTTATTTTTTCTTACAAAGACAAATTAAAAGATATAATATTCATAGATCTTATAATTGTATAATCAATATACACTTGTAATAAACACAAATAAATGATATTTATTGTCTATTTAATTATTAACAAAATATGTTAAAGGTCTTCATTATTTTTCTTTTGTTTTTAATGAGTATACAATATAATTTATTTTTATTTGTATTTATTTAAAACATTTTAGCAAATTAATATCCTTACAAGTTTTTTTAATATTTAATTTAATACAGTATATGACATTTATGTAATTTCTGATATAACATTAATGTTTACAGATTTATTAAATATGATTGTTATTTGATATACATTATAACTATTACCATGGCGACTCCTGAAGTTCACATAAGGTGATGCACAATTAATTTGTAAGATAGTTATCTGATATCCTATGTAGGTCGATAAAGAATTATTAATTTTGTTATTGGTATAGTAACGAGTACATTTAATTTATTTAAGCTCTATAAACTCTTCGTTACGATAAAATAAAAATAAATAAGAAAAAAATAACTTATTATACATGAAACATAAACACAGCATCTTTATTTTCACGATCGACGTGATACGTGCACATATGGAGCAATAAAAATAAGTCCGGTGCACACTTTGAAACTCCGAACTACCATGTGTTACTAACCAACGTGTCTACGCAAGTAGTTAATTTTTATATGGTCGCCCGAAGCACAACGAATGTGTGCACCAAAAATTATTTAATCGCTAATAGAAGTATGTGAATACGAAAAGCTGCAAAAACATTTTTTTTTTTATAAATATTTTTGCTAATTACAGACTGTGTGCATAATAGTCAGTTGTAATTATACTACAGAAATCTAATAATTTAAAATATCTATTTATCTTACCAACATAAAATATATTATAAAGTATTTCACTTAAATGTCATTGTAATATATTTTATTCAAATTTAGAATATAATAACCCACAATTCGAAAATTAAGGGGTGTGGGAAAAGGCAGAAATAGACGGAGAAAATAGACACGACAAAAACTTACTCGACGGAGCGGTGAGTGTTGCTTGACTCCTTGATGTGCAACTAGCAGCACTGCATTTTATACTAAAAAGTATTCACTAATAATAATAACCTGGTATTGTACGTCTTCTAAAGATTGACGTACAACCGAGTCTACCATTATGAGAATATTATATTCGTATAGTATTGATGAATTACTCAGTTGTGCCCGTGAAAATAAATTTTTATCATTACATTAGGTTAGGTTACTATAGGCAAATAAAAAAAAAAAAAAAAAATCATAATCATTGTTTTGTAAATCCCATTGTAAATCATACGATATTTATTAATCGGTATTAAGAGCAACAGGCAAACACCTTCTTATTTCATTCTCTGAGTCGGCCATCAAACATATTTGTAACAACTTTGGTTTTTAAGGATTACTTGATATAAAAGAACCGGTCTAAATGGTAAACTCAACTTTGAACTTTAAATGTTGGCATAATAATAACCGACAAAATCTGAATAGTTAGTATACACACGGATCATGTAAAAAAAATGTTTTGAATCTTGATGAGAATGATTTAAAAGACACTTTTTTATGATCTAGATATCAGAAAAGAAATACTTTTCTTCGTGAATAACAATGACCTAAAGCTTATTTTGACCATTTTAACGCACGATAGTATTTACTTTTTGAAGTTATATTTCCTGTTAAAACATACGCACACAAAAATATGTTCTCATATAATTATTTCATCGAACTAAATTTATGCCAACCGAAAGAATGTCGCCAATCACTATACGACCTATATCCATATGGCAGCGTTGGCGGAAATGTTCTATGTTCTTATTGTCGCGCTGCGCCGTGGAAACTGAATAATAAACAATTATAAATAAATAATTCCTGAATTAACTAATAGAATTGAAATTAAGCTTAAATTCTGCTCCACGATTTACTCTTTCGTTTAAAAAATTTGTTTTCACAATTATATATAAAGACAATTAATCATTATAGCGCAAATTTATATGCATTTAAAACTAATCAAATATGCGTTAAAAATGTTTTGTCATACACAAATATATATACTAACACGTTAAAATATGCACTTAGAAATAAAATAAAAACATGCTCATAAAATTTAGCAAAAAAAAAAACCATTTATTTTTTGAACATTTAATTTAAATAATAGATAAAAAAAATACACTTAAAAAGATGTAATCTTACTGTAAATACTTTTATTTCTTCTTCATTTTAAAGGAATTTGTTCACCAAAATTATTTTGTAAGTAATTTTCATCAATAAGAAAAAAATAAATCGATTAGTATCAAAAATATATCGTAAAAGAAATGTTCCTAGATATACATTGCATTGCATAACAATTATTTTAGTTATATTTTTAAAAACCATTGATTGGCATTTATCAGGAAATAATTTTTTAAATCTTGAAAATGATCTTTCTACGTTTACAAAATTAATAGGTGCGTTTATAAAAATTATATCACATCATTTGTAGATAAATCTTCGCTGGTTTGAAATGATTCACTTTTACTATTTAAAATGTTTAATATTTTAGTATACCGTAGCCTTCGCTTTTTGATAATACCTTTCTACATTTTTCATAAACAGATTTATCCCTTATATTACAATGCCTAATAAATATTTCAAAAATAACTAAAAAAAATATCGAAGTATGCAATTAAAATCGTAAAATAAGCCCTTAAAATAAAAATAATTTGGTAAATGTCGAAATATGCAAAAACATGTTCAAAAAAAGTTTGATTGTTTAAACCATTATATCATGAAACACATTTTATGCTTATTCAACATATCATACAACCAACCAGAATAAATATGCAAATGCATATAAATACGCGCTCTACTTATCAGTGTTGTGTGACGGTTGTGATGACCCATTTGACTATGGCAACTTCCCTTGTTTATAATAATTTCACTATGACATTCTTACATATTCTACCTACCGGGATCCTTGGGTATATATAAGGTGACTATATATTATTTTAATAAAAATGAGGGGAAAAAAATCTTCATAATTTTGATTTTGAACAATTTTTATTTTCATTTATAATTATTAACAAAGCCATATATGCTTCTAAGGAAAAAAAACATTAAATCAGTTAATTACACATAATGAAATACATTTAATAAATTTTTTTTTTTAATATACGCCTCAACTGCGTTCCTGAATTATGATATTTTTGTATATTATTTTATACTTTTTTATATTTTTATTAGGTTTATGCAAAAAATATTAGTAGTAATAAATGAAAGCTTATATATTTCTTGATAAATATATATGATGTAATAAGTGTTAGTATCATATTTTCCGAAATAGATTCGTATTTTTGAGTAAATGAATAAGATTTTATGTCATCACCTGGTTGGGTGTAATTGTCACGTAGCACAGTTACACACACGATTAAAAAAAAATAAAAATACTAATAATAATAATAATGTATTATAAAAATCTAATAATAATAATAATAGAAAATTAATTATAATAATCTTATTATTCCCGATTATAATAATAATAATAATCAAATAATAAAAAATAAATAATAATAATGATCGAAATATTGTCATAAGACGCACAAAAAATATAATAGAGCAAATGTCATAAGACGTAAGAAAAAAGAACAAAAGGCCACGAAGACGGCTAAAAGCAGACAAGTTCGTCAGCCGTTCGCGGAGGTCGGCTCACCGTCCGCGAACGCTTCGTGACACATCGCCGTCTCCAAAACTGGTTCTTTTAATCGCTCGGGCGTCCCGATCAAACGTACGATGTTACAGTGGCAAGGGGGTGTAACGGGTGAGATCGCGGTATCCGTGAGACACGACCGTGTCATAATCAATTCGCAAAGATTGCAGGAAAGCAACGATTTGTCTTTAGAACCCTTCGTTAGGAAGCATTTAGTAAGAAGGTGTTTCACTTTTGCATAAAGTGCATGTTGTTGTTCTCCTTTGCTCATTAGATTTTTGTGTGCGTATAAGGTGTGACCAATTCTTTATCTGTTGATTATGGTTTGATGTTTGCGCGGGAGTGATACGTCGTATAAACATGGAAGGATAGTTGATTTAATGTCTTTTAGTTTGTTGTTTTTTTACTAGTCTCCTATCTCGATTACATGTTTGGTTTAGGTTTACATTTATTAAAATTAGAAGTTCTGTTTCAAGATGAGTCTTCTTCTTCTTCTTCTTCTACTTCGCCTTCCTCCCAACTATTTGGGGTCGGCCACCCTTGTCCTACACCTCCACTTTACTCGGTCAATCACATCTCCTATGCACACACCGACAGCCCTCATGTCATTCTCCAAAGTCTCCAACCATCTCTTTTTTGGTCTTCCTCTTCCTCTTTTCCCTTCAACGTCCATCTTCATAACTACTCTTACTGCATTCGTTTCCTCTCGCCTCATCACATGCCCAAACCATCTCAGCCTATTTTCTCTCATCTTGTCCACAATTGGCGCTACACTAACACTACCTCTCACGTATTCATTCCTTATTCTATCTTCTCTTGTCACTTCACTCAACCATCTAAGCATTCTCATTTCCGCGACACTCATACTTTGTTCTATTCTCCTGTTAACCGCCCAACACTCTGAACCATACAGCATAGTTGGTCTCACTACACTTTTATAAAATTTACCTTTCAGCCTAATTGGAATTCTCTTATCGCATAACACGCCCGATGCTTCTCTCCATTTCATCCACCCGCACTTAATCCTATGTTTTACATCAATGTCAAAGCCCCCGTCCTTTTGAACAAAAGATCCTAAATATTTAAAGCTCTCAACTTCACCTATCACATCACCATCTATAGTCAGTTGTCTCCTCATTCCTTCAACTTCTTGGTCTCTTTGTCCAAAATCATACTCAATATACTCAGTTTTATTTCTACTAATTCTCAATCCCTTTTCTTCGAGGGCTAACCTCCACTCATTTAACCTATTATTGACAACTTCTAGGTTTTCTCCTATCAGAACTATATCATCCGCAAACATCATACACCATGGTATCTCACCCTGTATCTCCTTTGAAACCTCATCCATTACCACTGAGAACAGGTAGAGGCTTAGAGCTGACCCCTGGTGCACACCTACTCCTATACTGAAACCTTCTGATACTCCACACCGACTCTTGACACTAGTACTCGACCCTTCATACATATCCTGGATCAAATTAACATACATTTTTCGGACATTTTTTCTCATTAATGCCCACCTTAAAACTTCCCTTGGTACCCTGTCATACGTCTTTTCTAAATCTATAAACACCATGCATAGTTTTTTATTCTTTTCTCTGTACTTCTCTACTAATTGCCTAACACAAAATAATGGCTCCATTGTCGATTTTCCTGGCATAAAACCAAACTGGTTTTCTGATATCGACGTCTCACTTCTTATCCTCTTCTCTATAATCTTTTCCCAGATCTTCATACTATGACTCATGAGCTTTATTCCTCTATATTTCCCACATTCTTGTATGTCTCCTTTTCCTTTAAATATTGGTACAATAAAACTCTTTCTCCAATCTTCTGGCATTTTTCCCTCTATCAGTACCTTATTAAAAAGATTTTTCAACCACCCAATGCTTACATCTCCTAACATTTTCCACACCTCTACAGGTACTCCATCTGGTCCTACCGCTTTTTTCTTTTTCATCGCCTTCACCGCATCTCTCACTTCCTCCTCGCCCACGAGACCAATCAATCCTTCATTCTATGACATACTCTCTAAAGCTTCTTTTGGATATTCCTCGTTCAGTAATTTCTCAAAAATATTCTTTCCATCTTTTTTTCACATCCTCATCATTTGTTAAAACTCTCTTATCCTCATTTTTTATACACCAGACATCTTGGAAATCCTTGGATCGCTTTTCTCTCACTTTCGCCAGTCTATAAATTTCTTTTTCTCCTTCCTGTGTTCCTAGCCGCTCATATAACTCATCATACCTATTAAGCTTTGCTTTGCTTACCGCACTTTTGACACTGTTTCAAGATGAGTAACAACTATTATTTTCCATAATTCAACATTTTTTTGTAGTTGCCTTTTTAGCCCACAATAATTTTGTGTCAACACTGACATTACGGTGTTTATATATTGTAACACAGTATATGCGTATAAGTACCATTTAACGTCTTATGTATTATATATAATTATATTATATTAAATAATTAGATGTTTATGCTTAGTATTTAACAATTAAAGTGTTATTATAATCAACGGGATATCAATCGACTTTTTGATTAAATCCGTTGCTAAGGCAACTGATTGTAATTATTGTAATCGCGTCGTTACCCATGCTAAGGTAATGTGGCATCTTGTGTATAAAGGATAGATTGTAAACGTGTTTGTTACACACTGCACGTCTAAAGTAATAGGAGAACTTTCTAGATTATTTGAAAACGCAACACGTAGTTATATAAATAGTTAGGTTATGTACATAGTTGTATTATCTTTAAAAGATGATTTGGAAGTTGGTGGATTATTATTAATCCTGCACCTTCCCACAAACCAGAGATCTGTGCCTATCTATAAATCGAGTGATTGTTCTGATGGGGCTAATTGCTATATAATTTTCTTCTTATCTGGGTTTCCCAAGTTGTTTGAACCATTAACTGACACTAAATTACAACTTCACCTTTATAAATTTACAGTTAATGAGAAATATAGTCTCAGATCTCGTATACAGGTATCTACTACTATTAATAAATTACTTCAGGAGCATACCGATTATATTAAACCGCAGAATATTCAATGCACTTCCCTGTAAATAAGATACATAAACACTGTTATAACACCCTACAGTTTACGACAAATATACACGATAAATAATTATATTATAACAATGGTTCTATTTTAATTACCTATAAATTTATTTTAACATTTTTTTATGTTGATAAATACACGATACAAATATATTTTAATTAATTTATATTATTGATTTGTCCTGTTGAAAGATAAATTATTGTATTGATAACAATTATAATTTCTAATATTTTATTAGTTGTAAATTAAGACTCTTTGACATCAGAAATGATTCTGCGTTGAATTACTAGGGACAAGTATTATTGTATTATATATAATTAGATTACTATATTAAAAGATTCCATACATTTACTGGAAGTATTTTGATGTTTAACTGTAAACAGTACTTATACTATGTTATATATGTTGTAACATTTTTTCCTTTCTAATCCCAGAAAAAAAAACCAGAAATATATGATAACTATTACCATGAGCATTAAATATATGAAATTAACTGCTAGTAAATTAGTAAAAGAAATTAAAATAACCAAATTCATTATTTTTTTGATCATGAATACCATTATTTTTAGACAAATTATTAAGTTTACGGTATAAATATTAAAATATAATATAAATATCATAGTTTCCATTAGCACACACAATTGTAAAACGTTTTTATTCATCACTCATATTTTTTTAATATATCGTCGTTGGGCGAGCAATGCGTCTTTTCTCAAAAAAATAAAATGTTCAGGAGAAACTAATATGTGTTACCAAATATTTTATAACTGAGTTACAACCTTATTACCATTTAGTTTCTGACCTCTTTGAAGTTAATAACAATATTGTATTTTATCAAAAGCTGTATATTTCCCCCCGCTTTTTTTTGATGTATAAATCGCAAAATCGATTTCTTTTTAAATACGACGTATTGCTCTCTTAACGACGATATAACATTATTACATAAATATGTAAGTCATTTTATGTAAGTCTTAATAATACTGAGTCCATTGTAATTATACCGATAAATTAATAAACATAGACCAAATATTTTAATAGCATTTCAAAACGTGTAATTATAATTTATCAGCAGATATAAGATTCTTTACCCGAAAGCATCAAATTGCAGTTCATATGAAATCATCTCGACACATTAAGATAAAATATTTTATTTCTCATACTTAATATTGTAATGATTTCAAATTAATTGCTTAAAATAAAAAAATAACAATTTCTACCTGTTAGGAGTACTCTTAGATGCACATAATATTTTACCTTATTTGTTGTTACTTTAACATTTTTTGGTATTATAATTTAATATATTTTAATATTTTATTATTCATAATAACACACATAGGCGAAAATTGGGGGGGGGCTTGGGGG
Source organism: Sipha maydis (assembly GCA_034509805.1). NCBI lineage: Eukaryota > Metazoa > Arthropoda > Insecta > Hemiptera > Aphididae > Sipha > Sipha maydis. Next base: position 37,155 of record JASXSY010000669.1, on the reverse strand, counting down.
GGGGCTTAGCCCCCCTAAATTATTAAATTTCGTAGTATAAAATATTGAAATAGGTACTTATTTTGCAACAATTGACATTTAAGCCCCCCTAAAATTCAATCAAATCTCCGCTTATGATAACACAGTTATTTATGATATTATAATATTAGACCTAAGTATGTTAAGTAATCGACAATACAGTATATAATATCATTGATTATAAATACTAGTAAATATTAGTATTTATAATCAATGATAATATTTATATAGGTAAACTTCACCACCAACTGAGTCGCGATCTATATGCTAGTTATCATTTTAAAGATACTGGCATAAAATACTAAGAATATTCTTGAACTTTTTTTGTGCAATATGTACACAAAGTGTTCACTCACAGATGGCACTGTCTGGCTATAATACCGATATTGTACCCGTATGTTTTACCAGAGTAAGATCATAACTTTTTACGAACTATCACTTGGTCACTTGCGACTTTCAGACGAGTAAATATTTTTTGAGTTTCATCCGATTTGAATTTCGTGTGTAGTACCGGAAGACAAACATTTGACAAAAAGCAAAATCATCAATTTCCGTAAAAGAAAATAATTACATATTAACAACTATTATGAATAAAATATTATTACGAACAAGTTGAAAACCATAATCAGAACTTGAGTATTTTTTCAGTCCCATGTGAATTTGGTTTTCGAGAGTTCAAAATTCATATTTTATTTTATGTTTTACATTAAATCATATTCATATATTGTATGACAAATATCTATATAATATGAAAGTTGCTCTATCATCTGTTTCATATAGTAATAATAATTTATAACGATAAACGTTCGGAAAACGTCGAAAATTACAAAATTACTTAGAAAGAAAAATTTGATTTTTAAGAAAAAAAACTTTGTTCCTTAATAACTGTTTAATTTTTTGAGCAGAATAATGATATCGCATATTCCAATAACAGGACATAATTGGAACGTTGTGTATATCATTAAGATTTATCTAGCAGTCGTGCTCCCGTGATATCACTCAAATATACCAAATATACACAAAATATATTAAATTTTTATTCTTGCTTTTAATATTACAAATCTAAAAATACAATTTGACTTTTTTATTAATTATTATTTAAAACAACGTAACAATCAAAATCTCACTCGCTACAGTAGTAAAGACATGAGTAGGTAAGTTTATTATTTTTAACAATTTCAGTTCACAATACAAACGTTGAAAACGTGTCAGAATTCGTATTATATTTTCATGTCTCAAAACCATCTACTGTAAATATATGAAAATATCAGAGAAGAAAAAAAAAGAAACATTCATCATATTCTGTGAAAAACGACCAAGTAAAAGTATGTCAATGAAGCAAATGAGCTGAGACATCAAAACGTAAATAAATATAAGACGGCGTGACCGAGCTCGCATATGTCATTGCTACGAAGAAAACATTTTACGTTTTATGTACACAACATTCGTAAATGTGTTTCCGACCGCAAATCCGTGTTCCTTAATTATCCTTACCAACCAATATAGTTTTACTTTATCTTTATTTATTCAAACTATTCCACGCTGATTATCGCAAACGTTTAGTTCGGATGAAATGATTATTAAATATCCCGTAATATTTTCGATCACTAATTTGATAGAGACGTGTGGTCAGTTATAAGTTCTATGAAGTGGCGACGTTTTAAACCTACGAACATTGACACCAAAAAAAGTTTGAAATACGTTTGATATAAGCGTATCAATTTACTTTTTTGCAACATTTTTCAACCAGGTCTCTCCAGAATTTATATGCACCAAAGAACTAAATATGTGGTCGTTCGTGTTTACTATACTATCAACCATATTAGTGGTAACAGTTATGTTACTGAGATTCAAAGGCAGAAGAAAAAGGATATTAGCTGCTCCAATACCAGGTCCGAATGGATCGTTATTAATTGGTTCAATACCGTTATTCATTCAAGGGCCAGAAAAAATCATAAAAAATGTACGAGAATTATATCGAACGTAAGTCCTGACTTATTTGCACAGTATATTAATCACATCGGACTATAGTGGTATAAACTGTAACTGTTGTAGTATAAATATTTTGTACGAACGCAGTCAGTTTATTAATAACCTCTTTGGTGTAATACCAAAACATTACCGAGTGTTATCTACAGTACGTACTACAAGATAGCCATTTGGGTCCTTTACTATTTAATATATTCATCAATACAGTATTCTCTACAATCACACCGTGTCGGACATCGGTTTTTGCAGATGATGCAAACATTTTATTTTCTATACTTGATAAAGAGAATTGTGTAATCCTCCAGGATATTTTAGATACATTTGCAAATTGGTGTAATATTTTTGGGTTATTACTGAACAAAAATAAATGCAAATTAATGACTTTCTCTCGCTCTCAGAGATTCATTGAATTTGATGATTGTTTAAACAGGCGACCATTTAAACACGTTAACCAAGTAAAACATCTCGGATTTCTTTGTATTCCTTAGCTTGAATTTGTCACTCGTAAAACGTAACGCCTTCTCGGCTTTATTAGAAGATATTTTTCAAACTTTGATAACTAAAAATGCCTATCTATATCCTACGAATTCCATATAATATCACACTTAGAGGATAATGTTATTATGTAGTATCTAAAATTCAGCATTAGTCGAATAAAAAAATATTCGTTATTAATTATTTTACGTGTAATTCTAGATTTTTTTATTCATAATTCGGTTATTCATTATTCTACTATTCATTCCAAATTTTTTTATTTATTATTTAGTTATTAATTATTCAATTAAATGTTATTCATTACTCTACAAAATCTTGTTAATCTCAAATGACACGTCTATAACTTGAAATTCCAACTTTATTAAATATTGAAATCAGTATATGTATATTTTTTATTTATACTATATTATATGCTACCGGAAATTTCATAAAAAAAATCATAAATAATATTTGTATAGATAAGCAGCTAACTTCACTAGTTTAGCACTCGCTATCGACATGTTATTTGTTAGTACATTGGGCTTTATTATATTGTGAATAATATTGACAATATAAATAAATTATTAATTTAATCAATTTATTCACAAGTTTAATTATTTAGGATAATTTTTAATTTTTAATCACAAATAAAATTATTTAAAAGAAAATATTATTCTTTGTTTACAAAATGAACAGTTATTGGTGTTTTTTTTTATTCGTTATTTTGAATTGTTTTTGCTCAACTCTGCTTGTATCCTTATAAAATCAGCAATATATAGAGACTTGTTAAAGTTCAAAATAATTTCTTAAGTTTCACAGGGTACAGCTTCAATATTGTACATCCTCCTCTTAATTATAGGATCATTAATGAACTATTCAAATTCAAACCACTATCTGAAGTCGCATTATTTCTATTTGTCACTTTATTCAGGCATAAATGAATAGTAACATCTACGCCCCCTTATTTACTAGAACAACTCAGCATTCGTATCTCTGGTAATAACCGAAGTAAATATTTTTTTTATATACAATTTAGTCGTAGCAATTTTGTGAAAAAAGCACTCCTAGCAAGAATAATTTCAATATTAAATAACTACCAATAATTTCGTATTTAGTTAAATTTATTATCTATTTTTATTTTTTTACACATATATTTATTTTATCCTTAATATTTTGTTTTATTTAAAATTATTTCTGTCAAGACTGTAATAAAAACCGATTAACGTTAATTATATATATATATATATATATATATAATATATTACATATATATTACAATACGTACAAGTTCATATTACGATACTAAGTTTTTTAAATTTTAAAAATTAAAGTATAGTTTGAATAATTCTACATATAATTGTAAATATTGTAATAATGTCAATATGTGCTATTATTTAAAAAAATATTACTTTCGAAAATTGCATGCGAATTTGCATTCTAAGTTAAATTATTTCAAAATTATCTCTGCAATAACGTTTAGAATTTATTTTAGGTATGAGAAGTCATTGTTTAAAATGTGGGTAGGCCCTAAATTGTGTATTATAATCACGCGGCCAATAGATATAGAATTCGTTCTGACCAATCCAAAGTTGAATAAGAAATCAGTAGAATACAAGGTTCTGCGCGAATCCATTATGGGCCAAGGAATATTTTCCATTGACGATACTAAAAAATGGAAGTATAACAGGTAAGATTCTCGAGGAGTTCTACAATTTACTGACTTTGAGATTATAAATCGCTCATACGAAAAATAACGTATATTTAGAACCAATTTCAAATTGAAAAGTACTTAGAGTGTGTGTGTATTTTTTTTTCTATTTATTTTAGAAAAATGGTGTCCAAAGGATTTAGTTTTCCAATTATAAAATCGTTTATTCCAATATTTTACGAAGAAGTCAATGTACTTGAAAAAATACTGCATAACAAGCGTGATTCGGTATCAAATGAGTGCGATATTAGTGTGCCGATAAGTATGGCCACAATGGAAATGATAGGCAAAACAGCATTAGGTGTACAATTTAATGCTCAATATTACGGACATCATCGATTCATCGAAAACTTACAAACGACGATGCTGGTAAGCAACTAAATTCTTAAAACTGTGATACATTTATAAATAATTAATCGTTGATGTTTCAGACATGGGAATATAGAATCTCACATCCGTGGTACTTGAGCAAAACATTATTCCACCTTTCGACTTTTAAGTATCAACACGATCGAAGTCAAAAAATCATAAACGAATTCACCGATGACATAATTAAACAAAAAATTAACGAATTAAAACAAAATTACGACGATGAAAAAAAACCAACTTTGAATGGTGAAGACGTTTGCCAAAAAATTAAAACATTTATAGAAGTTCTTCTAGGGAACTATCATAAACTATCCCATGAACAAATACGAGATGAGCTTATAACAATTATGATTGGTAATTATAAAATCGCAAACAAGACCAATTTATATGGATTTCACATCACAAATTTTAAAATTAAGTATTTCTAAGTTAATCATGTGTAAGATGTAGACGACTGCTTTCACTAGTTCATCTTATTAAAATGTTATATGTAAAAATCCTCATTAAAATATTGAAAGTTTTATTTGAACTACTATTTATATATATATATATATATTTGTATACTATTCATAATAAATAATTTATGTATTTTACACGCTTTTGAATTCGTAAGCAAGAATAATTTTATTACTTACTTCAACTAAACGAAAGTAATATAAACATATGTAAAAGTACTATTCATCAAATATTTTTTTGACAGTGAACAAATTATTAAATTATTGATTTGTGCTAATATAGACACATGCATACGTTTAAATACATGTAGATTATTTTAAAAATGTATTTATGCTAATTTTAGGAGGACAAGAAACAACCGCAATGGCAAATGCTTGTACAATTTTTATGTTGGCACATCATCAAGACGTTCAGAACAAGGTAACAATATTATATAATATTAAAAAAAAATTGAGAAAAAGTAATGCGGACATATAAACTAATGTATGTATATACACTATATAACTAAAAACATATTTAAATTCTTTAACTGAATAGAGTGTTGTTGATTTTACAATATTGTATATCTATTTACTAGTAACACACTAGTCTTCCTTAGTATCTCATAAGATCAGATAGAGCTTATACCTAGAGAAATTAATCTTATCAAACGTCTTTGCCGATAATCGGAGCTGTATTTAAGGAGATACAAAAAGCAGCTGTTTTATTAGGTGGTAAATGTTAGGAGAGTGGCTAATTTTTTTACATTAAATTTATTCCTAACATATCTTATTAGTTTTTTTTGTTATAATGACAAACTCCTAAGTATAGTCCAATAATAGTACTAAATTTCTATATAAATACTTAAAGAAAATTTAAATTTAAACAAATTAGTGTTCATAGTAATTTTAGTAAAATAAGTTAAGTAAGTAACTTGGTATTTTTTGCGTGACTAAACCTAATGGATTTGAACTTTTGTTAAAAAAAATTAATACAGTTTTCGCTCGACCCATTTTGTATTTATAGACATTTAAAATCTTGTAAAAGTATTATTTATCATTACTTTTACAAACAATTTCGCTTTTAATTTTGCATTTGTGATTCAATACTATTACGGTTCTTTTTGATCAAGAAAATTAATTTAAGAATCACACAAAACTTCTTAATACATTTCTTATTAAAGATTTACGATTTCTGTACAAAAATAATACAAAATTGTTTTCATAGTTATGTAAAATTATATACTCAATTTATTTCATGCTTCATTTAGGTTGGAATAACATTTAATGCAACAGTTTGTCAAATAGACCAAAACAGAAAATACAAAAACACGACGAAATTTGAACACATGACATGACACATTGTGTCTAACTAAATTTTCGAAATTATAGGTGTTTGAAGAGTTGGAATCGATATTTTCTGTCGGGGATCCAACAAGGACGCCTACTTATGAAGATATACAACAAATGACATACCTCGAACGAGTAATCAAGGAAACGTTGCGTCTTTTCTCTCCTCTACCATTATTAGGGAGGAGTTTAGATGAAGAAACGAAAATAGGAGAACATTTATGCCCGGCAGGTAATATGAATGTATCGATATACGTATTTTAAATGTTAAATAGTTCACACATGATGGTACTTATACCATTTGACTACAGTGAGTCGACATTTTTTTAGTAACTTTTTCATACTTGTTGTAGTTATCATCAAAACGTAACAAAAATGATATTCTAAACATGCCATTAAAATTATTTTATTATCCGAAATCAATTTAATTTACATTTTTTTATCAACAAATCATTGTTGCAACATTAAATTTTCTAGATAATTCTAGATAATGAAAATAATAAAATCTTATTTTTTATAATTAACATAGATTTGGACTATAAAGTTTTTCATTTAATCTGTTACAATATAGAACAATAAGAACAATTGGTGGAAATAAATACAAAAATAAATAAAATAAAAATTACAGATTAAACAGAGTTTACCCGTCTCCCGATAGAGGTACTACGTCATGATAAAATTAATTAGTTAGATTAACAGATCACGACTTCACTGTCTTTTAAATATTTTAATTGGGTTGTCTAGGATAGTGATAGTTGATAATTTGAAGATTAAGGATTTTTTATGGTAAATTAAGCGAATATTAAAATGTTTGTAGTAGGTTTTGAGTAATTCGGAGACGTACGATATTTTCAGAGCGGAGAATGTGGTTTGAGACATAGAATGGGACTTTCAAAATTGTACGTAGAGCTTTAGATAGGAATTATTGTATGCAGATGATGTTGGAAATTTTGATTTTCGCTCCTAAGTTGAATTTTATATGAGCATATTGGTTTTAGTAAGAGTTTGTAGAGCAGCAGTTTCTTGGGGATTTCCATGTGTATAGAGGTTAGAAGTGGCTGAAGGAATCGGGAAAGATAATTTAGTACTAGGATTTTGCTAATTATGTGTGATTGTCAATAGTCTTTTAAGGATACCGAGATAGCGTACACAATAGACAGAAGGAATCGGTAGGTTATTGAGGTAAAGTATTCCGGACATATTCCGTAACGATGAGTAAATGTATATTGGACGAATTTTATTTTAATTAAATAGTTGTGTTTTGGTAAAAATTTATATTATTATATTTTTATTTTAATATTTGGAGAGTCTTAAAATAGAGCGATTTTATGAAGTTTATTTTTGTGATTATTTGGACGTTTCAACAATTTAATTCCCTTAACCTTGTAATTTTAATAATTTTATTAGTTTACAAAAAAATATAATATTAAAATTAATATTGTTTTCAGGCTAGTTTTATAACCTTATAAAAATAATTTTTATTTTTTTGTAAACGAAAGAAAATATTAAAAACCATGAAAATAAAAGGATAAAATCATATCATTTTCAGACTATTTATCTATAAAAATTTATATTTGTAAATTTTTATAGCAAGCAATTATTATTTCTAAAACGCAATGAATAGATGATATAAAATAGGAATATATATTTGTAGTAAATTTCATATGTATACTACCTCCCACTGATCTACGTGTTCAGTACTTTAACTGTAATGCAATTATTTATACATAGAATTTACATTCTGTATTTAATTAATAGAATAAGCATATAAGAAAAAAATATGTAGAACGATGATTTATAGATGACAAAGTGACATGATGAGAAAAGATATCAAAAAAAAAAATAATCATGTGAAACTAGTAAACGTATTATTCAATTCATTGGTTTATTTTAAAAAATCTCGATACCAGTGCCTTTTGAAACAAAGAGGAGGGGTATCAGGTAGTGTGGGTTGGATTAGGTAAAATAATAAAATGTGAAAAGATTTGGATTTTGTTGCAGTTTATTATGAACTTTAATGCAAAATTGTTTTATTAGTTATTATTTGTTCAACAGTTTAGATTTTTAAACCTTTATGAAGTGTTATTTGTGATGTACTGTGGAACAATGGCTATGAAATTAAGAGTTACGGACTGTGTTTGTACTGTTTGCAGTGCCGCAACAACCGGGTGTGCAAAGTGTGCATTGCACACAGACCCCGGGCCTCATACTGTTTTATGGGACTCAAATTTCAAATGCTCAAAAATCTATAACGATAACGGGCCTAAAGATTTTGATTTGCACACGAGCCTCGAGTAGTTAGTTACGGCACTGACTGTATTGTACTGTTTTGTACTATGTTTGACTGTGTAGTAAAAATTATATCTAAATTATCGAATCATATTAAACTTAATGAAAAACTAAAATAATCATTCTGATCAACATTGTATTCAAATCGTATATACATATATATATATATATTTACAGTAGAACCTCGATTAACCGTGTCTCGATTATCCGTGTTCGCGATTAACCGTGCTCACTCTTCCGAAAATTTAAAATCTAGTATGGACTGTACGAGTACATATTATACCATAAATAGTTGCAATCGAACATTTTATGGTACATAGTATACGGTATCGACAAACGCATTAATGACATTTTTGACTATAAGAATATGAAGATAATCAATATTGTAAATTACAATGAATTACATTTTTCGAATCATCTTATAAATCATTGAAAATGATTTCAAACCAAAAAAAAAAAAAAAAACGAAAGCTGATAACTTCATATTTTAAGCCCTAATAACTTGTTATATATAATATGTATAGGTATATAACGTTATTCTATTTCTAGTTATAATTAAATAAAAAAATGCAACATTCCATTATTATAAAAAGTCTCGATTAACCGTGATTTTCAGTTATCCGTATGACCCCTCCCCATCATCACGTATAATTGAGGTTCCATTGTACATACATTATCTATACGTTTACATATACCAATGAATGAAGTAGTATTGCTTTTTTAATATTTACTTTTCAACTTATAATTATTTTTATATTTACTATTTAACTTTAAGGTTCAACACTGATGATTTTACCACTTTTTGTGCAAACGAGTCCACACTATTATTCCGATCCTGAAAAGTTTAACCCGGACAACTTCTTGCCGAATGCATGTAGTAACCGACATCCATACGCTTTCTTACCTTTCGGTGCAGGATATAAAAATTGTATTGGAATCAAGTATGCCATGTTCCAGATTAAAACAGTTGTATCGACACTGGTACGAAGAAATATATTTGCCCCGTCAAATAGGTGTCCAACACCAGAACACCTGAGACTAATGTTCTTAATGACACTAAAATTCGTCGACGGTTGTTATGTTAAAATATTACCGAGAACCTCAATACCACATATAACACAGACGTGAATGAAAATTCTTACATCACTACCATTTTTAAAAGAACTATTAAATATGTATATTAATTATGTAATTGATTTTCAACTTAGATATTATAGTAAAATTATTTTTTATTATATTTGACGAGTCGGTCGATCATTTGTGCTGAACCAACACATAACTTTGTAAACTGTAAATATTTCATATAAATAATATTTTTATTTTATATTAATATCGATTGATAAATATAGAAATAAATGGACCACATTGTTTTGTGTACTTTTTTCTAAAACATAATAAAAAATATTCATACCATCCATTTGTTGTTTCACACTAGCATAGTAACAAAAACACCACACTAAAATCTACGAAGCCCTCCGTAATGTTGAAATTGAAACAATTGAAACATGCAAAACTATTGCCATTGTATACATCGTATGTCAACTGTGGTAATACCCACCATAAAGAAGATTGCACTATGTACAGTAATACCCTCTCGCCAATATACCCTCAGCAAAAGGACCAAAGCGCGAACTTCAAAGAATGTACGGCTTTCAGATCAGTTATTATAATTCCTCTTCAAAGGTTCTTTCAGTCAAGTTTCTCCTTATTTTCATATTTAACCCCATCATACGCAGAAACTATTTAACGCCAAAATTCACTCACAACTCATGTCTCTAATACTTTTTCACATTTAATTTCTAATCTTAATTTATTAATGATTCCATTATTTTCCCTCTTTTCTTCGACAAATCTAGCCAAGACTCTACCATACCTCTGCATGCAATTATTTAACAAAGAACAAACCGCGCATAATATTGCAATCAAGAAACAATGATGTCTGAAAAAATTGTTTACGACAATTATAATAAAATATATTTTTCCAATACAATAAAGTATAATTATTATATATACATATATACTGTACTACCGGTATGGTACATACATTTTTAATCACAGACCGATGGCTGAGAACCACTGATCTATACTATATTAACCATATATTATTCCCAAAATATAAGATAAAAGTATACGCTAAAACGCAGACTGGTGGCGCAACAATCGAGGCGGACAGGGGTGTCTAACATTAGGGCCCCAAGACTCAAATAGGGCCTCATCATAGACGTGATCTTTGAGGGTATTTGTAACGCGAAAGAATTGAGTAGCACGTGTATCGATTAGTAAGCAGCTAACCTTTATTGGAAAAAAATAATTTACTAATACTTTAGTAGTTATAGGTCATTAGATTTACCTTATCATTGGAGTCCCAAGATCCCGGTTTTGCCACTATTACGGACATGTTCCGACGACCTTCTACTAGACTAACAAAAGGCCACTTAGATATAGTCTCCACGATCACGTAGTTTTCTATAATACTCGAGATGGAGAAGAAAAAGTCGTACTGTCAAATGCAATTTAGAGATTTCGAAATAATACTGAAAACCAATAATCGAAATTAACCTATTATGGAATTTGAACGTTGACCAAATTATGGAACCATATATTAAAATGTTAAAGAACCCAAACCAGAGTATCTAGCAAGAAAAAATATATTATATACATTATTTTTTTAGTATCAATCCTAAGGTTAATTTTGCAGTGTTCCATAGTTTCTCCACTCATCTCTATTACCAGCTAGCCTCTTAAATTTCTTGTAGTTTTTTAGGTCCGCATCATATTTTTGTTGTATGATGTTCTTGGCCGTCCTAGATCTTTCTTGTCATTTATCCTCCCTTTTATAATAGTATACAGAAACTGTTCTTCATATCTTAGGACATGTCCAATCATATTCTATCTTCTTTCTTTAATGGTACTAAGTATTTTTCTGATTTCATTTATTTTCTTTAATATAATTTCATTGGTTCTTCTTTTTGTCAAGCATATTCCAGCAAATAAATATATAGTAAACAAATTAATGCTACAAAACTGATACACGTTTAATTATACATCGAGTGCAGTAGTGATTCGGAAGGAATAAAAGACATTATAGTGTACAATACGTATTTGGGCTGTTGGTAAGCTTTTCGTTCCTGAGTATAGGCTTTGCATTTGCGATGATTAGGATACTGACTATAAGGAGAAGTGTCTACGTCAATTTATCCCGTCTTTGGAAACAAATCACTCTTGTTAAATTATTTTAATTTATCTTCATAAAATATGATAATAATATTAAATAAACTTGAGTGGCCAAATGACCCGTTGCTATCCATTTCATTGCCACTGGTCATAAATAAATCTCGTTGGTATTCTACGATGAAACGACGATTATCCTTCACTCCTGTTTTTGACTTCGTACAAGTAGAATATAGTTTTGTACACTGTCAAATATTTTTCGATATTTAATACAAATACACTGCAGTTACTTACCTTCGTTACCTTTGTGTACTCCGTGCTCAACGATTCGATTCGTCATGAATCTATTCAGATTGGATCAATCCGAGATAGTAATTATTATTTAAAAAAATATTTGATACTTAAACTATTGAAAATAATAGTGCACAGGGTAATTCACAACCACACACTATTTTATATAGTTGGTCGATGTAATACCCTTACCCTTTGTACACCCGTATGATATGCCGAATGCGAACACAGGTGAACGTCCAAGAAATCAGTTTAAGTTAGCGATTCGAAGTAATTGTCAATTACAACATTCTATTTCAGATCTTCGTTATATTATAAACATAACTTTTTCCGTACTTCCAAACAATAATTATCCATTTATTTTATACGTTTACCTTGAAACGTAACGTTTACGCATAACAAAACATAAATTAATATTTAAAACATATATTTATATGCACTACTACCCCCTTCCTGTGTTCTCACGGTGTTGCAGATTTGCCATCGCAAGTTCGTCGCGTTGTCCGCCGGCTTCGCCCATTGGTTGCACCACATGAGGGTGCCGGCCGTTTCGCCACGTGGCGTCAGTCGGGCGAACACGTGCGAGCTTTGCGGCCAGCAGTTCGGAAACCGCAGGGTGTTGTACCAGCACTTGCGCTTGCGACATCCAGACTCCCGGGGTGCCACTTGTCCTTATTGCGGTCGGTACTTGGGCGGCGGCCACGCGCTCAATGTGCACGTGCGCCGTAAACATGGTGTGTCCGCGGCCACCGCTACGTAGTCCCTTTAATCGGCACCGGAGCTGATCCCGGATAAGAATAGTTGTAACGGAGTACACGATCAGAATAAAACGGCCCTTTTCAGGGTCACCAATATTGTATATATTGTAATATTGTTATTGGTATGTAAATAATAAAATGGTAATGTAAAATGATATAAAAGCAATAGAGATGTCAGCGAAACAATGTCGTTGACATCAGCGTCAATGAGGCGAGAGAAAACTGACCAATGAGAACGGAGTGTCTTCTCTTCAATCAATGCTTCGATCAAGCATTACAGTACAGCTGCTAATATTATATTAATGCGATTTTATTGCAAAATTTTTGTAATGTTGTTACGTATCATAAAGTTTAAGTATATTTGATAAATGATAATTATTTATTATTGTTTGTACATATTCCTTATTTTTAATTTTTTAGAGATAGTATGTTTTTATTCACATTAAACTATTTTTTTCTATCTACTAATGTATTTGCATTTATTTATGTTTATTTATTTTATTTATATGTGCCTAAAATTTGGGACCAAAATATTAAATTAGCAAAACTTGTAAAATAAGCAGCCAAACATTCATCATAACTAAAATGCATTATTTATACGTTTTGTAGATACATAATCATCCGAAGGATTGACAAGTTGGGCAAATATCCTAGGGCGTCCAAATTATTATGAATTTAGGGTAGGTACGTCATAATAACTAATGATTATAAGAAAAATGCAGTTCTTATTTAAGATAGGTATTAATTTTCTTTTTATACTGTATAACCTAAAATGGATATCCATCAAATTGTATATCATAGGTATACTATTAAATATGAAATTATTTAAATAATGTAAATATGTTTTATACGCCTACAATAATATATAAATATTACTGAACGATAAAATATTATTGATAAATTATTAATGAAAATTTATGATTACTAATTATGACTTAGAAGATACTGTATAAGTAGTAATGATACCAAGTACCATAACTACCATAGTTAATATATTTGATTTTATATTATGACAAAAATTGTATCATAATGTAAAAATGTGTATCATAATTATTGACTATTATTAAAATGGTACACAAATATATGTCAAATGTTGTTGCCCTAGTTTTTGGTTAATAGTTATAACGGCATTGTGTAGATGTGTTAAATAACGGTCGCCAATAATTTAATACTTCCTGACTTGGTTTTTCTATCCCATTTTATGTAATTAATATTTTAAATTCTGAGTATAAAATCATAAATCAGGATTTTTTTTTTTAGTATTTAAGTAAATTATTATATGATTTTTACGGAATTTAATGTTTTCACATAAATTTTAAATTTTAAATATTTAAGAAAAATATTGGTCTCTCCGATCAAAATGAAACTATAAATACATGTAGAACAACATGTTTTAAATATTTGGTTAAAAGAAATTTATTTTTCATTAAACAAAAATATTTTAAACAGGATGTATAGAGAGAAAAAAAAGAATCTACCGACAATTACACTAAAAATTATAAAATATTTAATCGGTATATTTTTATTCTGAAACTTTACTCAAGATTGTTTTACATAAAAAATTATTTATCATTTTTTTAAAACTTAATTCACCCATCATTATTATATTGTATGAGGACCGATGGGACGAACTTCTGCCACTATTATCGTACCGACTTTTTATTTATTTTATAATTTATAAATCACCATTTCACGAGTATTCACGCCAAATATGTACATATTTGTAAAAATAAATTCATATTTCTAAGCAGAATAAATTTTTATTTAAATTTAGAAATTAGTTGACTTTTTTACGTCTTACGTGTAATAACAAAAATGTTAAATAATCAACGTGGTGTAAGTAATTATCTAATTAGTATAATATAATTAAAACAGTTTATAATAAGACATTTTTCAAATATTTCGAAACGTTTTTTAATTTTAATAAAACTTTCGGGTCTTGAATGCATTTATTTTGTACACATAGTGTTCAACTTCAACATCAGTACAGAAATAATGATGAATTACTACTGTAACCATAAAATTAAGATGTTTGTAAGATGTAACCTTTTTAACCATTTTTATTTTGTGAAACACAACGAAATGTGAAATAAATAATAATTAATAATATATTATTTCTATATATCTAAAATACTCTTTCCAATACAAACACGGCGGAAACGAGTGCTAAGAAAACATAAGCAACGTCGTCGTCCGCCACGTCCGGTCGTTGTCACGCGCCGCCGCGCAGCTACCAACAATGGTAGACGAAATCGATTCTTCCATGATTATGCGGTGTAAACAAAATATCAAATAGCTGGTGGTTTATCAACAATTATACACACACGCGAGTTTGTTATTTCACTACACGTATTTACGCGGTTCCCCGTCGACGTTTTGTAACGGAATTTTTTGCTGCGACCAGTACGCGCCCATTTCTCGTGTCGCAACCCGTTTTGGCGCAGTTTCCTGTCAATCCCATTGCGTTCGATAGTCCATGGTGAACTGTTTGTATCCGTCCAGACACACACGTAGGTATAGTTCGTTTAATTTTTTTCACTTCCTCCTTTTTTTTTTTTTTTTTCTATTTCGGTTTTACTTTCCAAAAAAAATCCCAACAAGTCCCATCACGATGTCCTGCCATTCGTTTTCGCGAAACGAACATCTCCACCGAAATCTACCATCAGTATTTCCTACGTGTCGCTGCATGCGCGTTGTGTCCAGTCGTTCAACAAGTGTTTGGCGACGTCTCTTGGCTGCGACCGAACACGCGAACACCATGTTGTCAACGCACCGGTTAGTGCGATTCGAACACCCTTCCACTTCAAAATTTTTGCGATTCTCCAATACCGTGTTTCGTGTTGATCGCGATTTCCCTTTATGTGGGTGCATCCCACTTGTTAGTCCAAACATACTGTCATCTTTATCCAGACACAGTTGCCCGTTAATGATAAGTGATCATTGTAGATTAATGACCGACCGGTATTTGCTCAATTTTGGTTGTATGTATTTAAAATACAACCCAGTATTTATTAATCGAACCAAGTCCATGAATTGAGTGACACTGTTAAGTTATTGTGTATCTGATTCATAAGTCAAAGTTGTACTTGCATCATTAATCGATGAGCACTGAGTAATGTAGTTACATCTTTATTTTATTCCAAAAGTATTTGACTATTCTTAAATCTGGACTAGTAACATAATATATCTCTATAAAATAAGATTTACCATAATGTACACTGCCTAATATTAACAATTACATTCTTAATTTATTTTTTATTGCAAAGCTTATACATCTGCCTTGTATTTAGATTGTTCAACTCAAAACTAAATACTGAACTAAATGAATGTATTTTATTATTAACACCTAATATATATGCAGAGTACTTAAATTTTAATATTTAATTCATTATTGGAAGTACTTAAAAAAATAAAAAATGTTTCTATTTTATACAATGTAAACCTTATTTAAATGTACCTACTAGTTATTAATTAATAGTTGACATTTTTGTTTTTATTGCTTAATTTTATAAAGCTTATTTATTTTAATCGCAGTATCTAGTATGTATACCTTATGATTTTAAAATTATTTACAGAACACCTGCATTTATAATACTTCAATTTATGAAGTCAAATAATAGTACACAAAAGTAAAATAATTAATAGTTGATTATCTTTTACAGTTATTATTTATGTATGTCAAATTATTAAAGTCTTAAGATTTTACTAGAAATTATTCTAGAAATTATACTAGAAATTTTCTTCTAAATTAATAAAAAAAAATAATAATAACAAATTAAATTAAAAATGATTCAACAATTAATACTCGTAAATTAATACATAAGTAAATGCTTAGCTTGGAGTGTTATTATATTTGTGAAATACAACCATTTGAACCACTAGTTTCTAATTAAAAATGTATCATCAGGTATACACTAAGGCAATAAAATATTAGTTAAGATTTTGTTAGCTTTGTCTGATGGTTACCTGATGATGACATTTTAATTAAGAACTTGTAGTTCTTTATAAATATGTAATACTCCAAACTAAACATTTATTTATTTTTATTGTATTATTAGAATTATAAGTTAAAAATACCAAAACAATGTTTTTTTTAAATGAACTTCTGATTTCTATAATTTTGCTTCTTTTATATTTTATCAGAAGCAATTGCTTTAACAGAATTAAAATTGATTTTCAGTATTATGTTTACTAACACTTCTATCTGTTTAGATTCATTATTAATGCATTAGTTTATTTTACATCATATAATAATTTATCATCAAAGAGTTTCCATTTTAGGCCTTTGTTATTAAGAAATGAATATTTAGTTTTATTAAAAATTCTATTAATAGTTTAATTTATATTGATAACCCTGGTCAATCTCTGAGTTAAACTCTAAGGACTGCTCAACATTGTTTCTATTAGTCTTTTAAACAAAATATATATCTAAAATCATATTCTTTCATTTCCCTATATGTCATTTTATAGTACTGAACTATAAACTTACTCAAAAAAAATTAGAATATTAGCATTATTAAGCTTAAAAAAAATTTGGTTTACAATGGTTTGTCATATTAAAAAAGTTGGGAAATATCGTTCTAATGCAAAGTTCTCGGCCTTAATTAACTTATCATATGAACCTGCAAATAAATATTCTGTTTATACATGCTTACATAATATAGTAATAAATTAAAAATAACATATTTAGTTAATATTTTAATTTCTTTTTGCTCTTATCTGATAAACTATTTATTTTAGGCTGTGCATAATGTTCAATATTTGCTGAACTAAAAACTGCCTACTTAATTGATTTTTTTTTTTTTTTATCATAGTCTTATTAATAATGATTATTCATATATAAATGCATGAGTAGTTTTGAATATTTTTACAAATCAAATATAATTATTTATTTTAATCCTTAATTGTTATTTTCAGGTGAAAATGGGCCTAAATGACCGTAAAAGGAAATCTATCAACAACACAATTCAAAATGATAAAAAAAGAAAAAGCATAGTTCTAAAAAAATCATCATCATCTGAAGAATCTGATGAACAGTCTGATCAGGATAATGGATTAAACCATGAAGTAAAAAATGATATTCCAGCTATTAGTCGATGGCCTCAAGATGATGTTCAAAAACTTTTAGCTAAATTGGAATCAGTTCTTCCTAAGAATGATAATACTACATTTCGAAGTCGACTATCAAAGATAGACTGGGAAACAATTAAGTTTGGTAAATATTGTAAGGATGAATGTCAATCTACATGGTTAGCTATTCAAGATCAACTTAGAACATTCAAAACATTAGGAGATCTAGTGAATGATGCTAAACATATGTTAACCACTAAGGGCATTGATACATATCAATCTAAACAAAATCGATTACAAAAACCTAAGTCTGCATACATGTTGTATTATATGGATGTTTTACAAAAAACTAGGAAAAAACATCCAGATTTAAAAATTACTGAACTTACACAACTTATTGCTGAAAAATACAAGAACTTATCACCTGAAAAAAAACAAAATTATATGGATCAAGCACAAAAATTAAGAACAGAATATAATGAGATGGTTGACAAAACCAAATTTATACCCACGACAACAGTGAAGGAGGAATTTAGTAAACCCTTGATTAAACCCTCAAGTAAACCTTTAAATAAACCCAAAACACCTTTCCAAATTTATCTTGAGGCTAAGTCTACAGATTTAGACAACAATGTTGATAAAACTGAACACCAAAACCATCTTAAAGAGAAATGGGATAATATGTCTGAAAAGAAAAAATCAAAGTATATTAAATTAGCTAATGAACGAGAGCAAACATATTTAAATAATTTAAAAGAAGACCATAAAGATGATCCAGCTTTTACTTTGCCAACAAAGAGTGCTTTGACCAAAGGTGATAGAAATATTTTGGATTCTCAATCAGGTAAACCAAAAAAGCCCCCTGTTAATAGTTATAGTCTCTATTCTAAAGAAATGCTACAAAGTAATGCATTAGATGGGGTTCCACCAAAAGAGAGAATGGCAATGTTAGCACAAAAATGGAAAGGATTTTCAAATGAAGAAAGACAAATGTATGCTGATAAATTGAAAGTAATTGCTGAACGATATAAGACCGAATATGATGCATTTTTAAAAACGTTACCTGAAAACGAGAGACAAATTGAAATGGCTAAAACAAAAGTAAAACCTAAAAAAACTGAACCTAAAGTTGTTCCACGAATTAATGCTAGAGAAGGAATCGTAGAAAAACCTAAGAAAAAAGCTGATTCTAAATATAACTCAAAAACTAAGATGTTTGAAAATGAACCAAAAGGTGTACCTTTTAAGAATGCATTTGAATTTTACAGAAGTAAAATTGGACCAAATGAAAAACATCCAATTACAAGCTTAGAAGAGTGGAATAGTAAAGCTGGTCGTAAGCAAGTTAAGTATGAAAATGAACTCAAGGCACTTAAAAAAGAATATATGAAAGATTTGAAAGTATTCTTAAAATCTCTTTCTGAAGATGATTTAAAGTTGTATCTTAAATTAAGGAAACCTGAATTAGTAACTGAAAAGACTGATAAAGAATCAAGTGGATCGGAAAATGAAGATAGTTCGTCAGAGGAAGATGATGATGAGAATGACAACGAAGATGATGATGACGATGATGATGATGATGATGATGATGATGATTATTCAGAGTAAAACTACTACATAGTCTTGAGTTTTTAATTATTTTTAAATTATAATAACTGCATTGTTCAAATTAAATATTTATAATTTAATTTTACACAATATAACCAATTATTGGTTATAATACATAGATAAACATTCTTATTTTTTCTTTTTAATTGAATTAACCGTTATTACTGATTTATTGTTTGACATTTTTTATTTCTTCCTTCATTTTATGGAATTAAATTTTATTTAATAATTTTTTTTTCTTAAATGAAGTATACATTTTTTTAAGTTTTTTTTTTTATGAACCTAAATTTTAAATGATGTACTACAAAATGTTATGAACTTGTAAATCGTTTTTTTTAAAAAACACCCATTTTTTTGTAAAACCACTTATGATATTTCTTAAAAGGTTCAATTAAATATTATTTTATGCAATTTTAAATTTATAATAGTTGTATATTTTTTTAACACAAATAACATGCTTTGTTATGGGCACAAATAGTTGTTTTTTAATACAAATTACCGCTAATTGGTAATGCTAATTATTTCTTATTAATTATTAATGTATGACTAGAATTAGATTGTTAGTTTGTATCTTTATTTTTAAGACCACTTAAATTAAATTTGTTGAAATTTAAACAAATATTTTTTTCTCAATAAAGTTGATTTTATTTATTTATTTTTTTTTTTTTTTGTGTAATTCATGAGTTTGAAAATTGCATTAAAAACGTATATACCTACATAATAACATACACAACGAAATAAAAATAAAAATTTAAATTAATGATAAGGTTTTGAGAAATATAATTTAAAATATGTCTTTTTTAAAGTATGTTAAAATATTAAAGTTCAAATTTCAGCATTACAATATATTTTTGGTAAATCATAGAACTTGATTGACTAATTTATAAGTGGAAATAAAAAAGCAATAACAAAAAATAGTGTGCACTGTGCAACTAATGTGATTCACTGATGATAATTGATCATGCATAGGGTGGTTAAAACTACAAGATATTTATTTACTTTAGTACCTTTTAAACTATAATTATTTTAATTATTTGCTAATTTTATATAAATACAAACAAGTTACATTGTAATGTATCTATACTTAAAAAAGTATGGTTGAAATCGAGAAACAATGATGTCTGAAACAAATTTTCATGATTATAGGATGAACATTAGGTACTGATAAATACATTTTACTTATGTCCACATTCACTTTAAAGTATTTATCAATAAATTAAAAATATAATTTTTCCCAATACAATAAATTGAAAAAATTTATATGTTATATATGTACCATACTACAGGTATGATACACAGTGCGTATTTCATTGGTCTTTCACAGTTTATACATAATTAATATAATCTGTGATCGCTTGTAACAAGTTACGTCCTATCCAGTTTTTGGAGGAAATTCAATGTGTAGTCGTATTTAATATTTTATATATTTCGTCGGCCTAATTCGCAAAAGTCGTATCTCCATTATTTGTAATTTTGGGATTATTAACTGACAAAATAAAGAAGAAAAAACCGCGTCTGTTGATACAATCAAATTTTCGATTTCATAATATTATCATAAAGAAAATTAAAGAAAAACATATCAATACTTATTTTAATAATATGAATTTACTAAATTATTTTTTCTTCTGTAAAATTTACCATTTTGGACATACGACCTTTGCGAATTAGGCCGACGAATAAATTTTATTATATTTCGCGTCACATAATAAAATACAGACTTGGGTAAAATACTTTTTAAAAGTATTTAGAATAAATACTCGAATACTTACAAGAAATAGTATTCCAAATATGTATTCAAATACATTATACAAATTGTATTTAGAATACTTTTAAAATAGTATTATAAATAGATTTTTTTACATTTTATTTTTATAAATTTGGCTCCTACAAAATACTTGAAAATTTAATAGAAGATTCCGCAGAAGTAGTTCTTAATGTCATTCAAAAATTATTAAAATTCATAGGCACAATTTTTTTTTATAAGCGTTTGAACAGCGAATATTGACATAAAATTACATGTAAAATATAATATAATGTATAATATTCTAGACTGACAAATGATATCGGTTTTATTAAAATGCCCTAACTCAAAAATGAAAAACCACAACAACTTGAAATTTTCACCAAATCTTTATATTGACGTTTTCTATACATGGTTGTTTTCAAAGTATTTTGACTTATTTATAGACAATTTAAATTTTCGATTTTTGTAAAATTTTTGTTTTTAAACATCTATAAAATTTAATTGGCAGACCGAAAACTCTTGAAAATTTAATACAAGGTATATAATAAGTTATACTTATCGTAACTTAAAAATAGCGGTGATCGGTTTACTCAATTTTTTTTTATAAGCCCGTGAAGCTCAAATTTGTATAAAATGTTTAAAAATCACGATAATTTGCAAGTTATTTTGTAGATAAAAATTCATAAAATTTTTTCTGTTCATACTTAAGGTTCAAAATTTTCACACTAGGTTATCTATAAGCTACTCTACAAAAATCTTTAAAAACATTTCTAACGGACTTAGAGGAAAAAATTTTATGACTGTTTGAAATTTAAATATTTACGAAATTGCATAAAATAGCGATTTATTCTCAAACGATTTTAAATATTTGTTATAATTTAAAAAGTATAAGTCGCAGATTTTTGAAATTTCTACTAGCTTTTAAGATTGGCATTTCCTATATGACATATTTTTTTCAAAATATTATGTTGAGTTTTAAGCCACTTATAGGCAATTTAAATTTTCGATTTTTCTAAATTTTTCGTTTCAAAATAAATATACTTATTACAATATTTATAAATAACATTGTATTATATTCTAGACAAACATATCATCTCCGTTCAGAATCGTTTTTCGTATACAATGATACCTATCATTGAATTCAAATTTAACAAATCCATTATAATGACCTATCTTATGAAGAGTAGCACTTCACCCCCAAGTGTACAGTAGGGTTACCATATTTTATTTGACGAATTTTTTTTTGATAGAACTGGGACAATTTTTTTCTCGTTTAAAAAAAATGTATTTATATATTAATCATTTACTACTGCGACGTTTCCTAACCGGATAGAAAGTCTGAAAGAAACATTGTTTATAGTATGGCTACTGTGATTAGCTCATTACAACTGACAAAATATTAATTAACGGTCGATTCCTTTAGTGATAACTACAACTATCATGTGGAAACAACAATACGAAGAACGTATTCGACAAAAAAAATAATCATTTAGTTGGGAGAATAAACAAATTTCGTGAGTAAATTATTCAACATTTTATTTTATCATGACATGGTTGTTTGAACTAGAGTTTAATAAAATACAAACATATATTATTTAAGAATCATTCCGGGACAATTGACTGTCTCGAAACAAATTATCGGGACACCGGGACGCCATACTCAAAATCGGTACTGTCCCGGTCAAACCGGGACGTATGGCAACCCTAGTGTACAGCAGAGCGAGGCCTATCCGGTTCTTTTTTTTCATTTTTATTAATAACATTTTTTAAAGTACCGTCTATAAATATCGTGTTCAAACTGCACAAAGCTTGTAAATTACGAACTGTCAAGAAACATAGTATATTTGTTTCGTTAATTTTTACTAACAAAAATTCTTCACCTTTAATTATCTTAAATTCCATATTTATGAAAGTCTCGTGAATTCGTGTTAATATAATTGGTAATTTGGATAACTTTGAATGTGGAGCATTATGTATATTTATTTTTATTTATAAAACATCTCCAGAAGTAATATTTTCAATATCATAATTTTTCATTTCAGAATGTAAAATTGTTGATGGTCTAATAAACATGTCATCAACTACTTTTCGTTTTAAATTATTACTAATTTTTTGTCTGGTTGAAATATTTTCCGGTAATGGCTTATGGCTATGTTCATTAAAATACTTATGACCAGCAATCACTTTTAGCTTCGCACTTTTTCACTTTGCATTTTATTTTTTATTTCACTATTTATGACGGTCATTTTCAAAAATGTCCACGTGCACTCGTATAGAACGGTTATTAATGGACTAATATGTGTTCGTTGTATGTAATGTAACTACAGTTAAATGTAGCAGAGAACCGGATATATTCTTTTGATACCAATTATTATTACCCAGCCATCAATAAAAATCATTATAAATGTTATTTCTACAGATTTTCCGTCGGACGCAACTAACGTATACATAACAGAAACAAGGGCCGTAACTTACATATGTACCTGGGAAATACCGGGCCGTAACTTACGTATGTTGTTATCGGAACATTTTTTTTTTTTTTGGGAAGCAACTTATATTTAAATTTAACTACAGTTTTGTAGACTGTGTACAGTAGTTATTTGGAAGGGATAAAAGACATTTTAGTATATAATACGAATTTGGGCTGTAGGTAAGCTTCTCGTCCCTGAGTGTACGCTTCGTATTTGAAGTGATTATTTTAATTAATATTCATAAATCGTGACGATAAAATGAAATAAACCTCAGTGGTCAAATAACCCGTTGCTATGCATTCCGTCGCTACCGGTCGTAAATAAATCTCGTTGATATTCTTCGGTGAAACACCGATTATCTTTCACTCCTGTTTTTGACTTGATACAAGAACAATGTATTTTTGTACATTGTTAAAAATTATTCGCCTTTGAATACGAATGCAAGTACGCTGCAGTACATTTAACCATTGTGTACTTCCTAAGTACATAGCGATTCGATCCGACATGAATCTATTCAGATTGGATCAATCCGAAATAACATAGTCATTATTATTTCAAAAAATATTCGATAATTACATTTTTGAAAATAATAGACCCGGGTCGTACACAGGGTGATTCACAACCATTCACTATTTTATACAGGTGGTCGGCGCATTATCCTTTGTACACCCGTATGTTACGCAGTATGCGAACACAGGCGCGCGTCCAAGAAATCAGTTTAAACGAAAGACCCAAAGTAGTTCTCATTTACAACATTCTTTTTCAAATTTTCGTTATATTAAAAACATAACTTTTTCCGCACTTCCAAACAATAATTATCCATTTATTTTATACGTTTACCTCGAAACGTAATGTTTACGCATAACAAAACATAAATTAACATTTAAAACATTTTTATATTTATATGCACTACTACCTCCTCTTGTGTTCTCACGGTGGTGCAGATTCACCGTCGCATATTCCACTTGTGCTAACCGTGAATCAATTTTACAGATGGGATGTATGGAAGCCATAAGGACCGCGGGACCGGAGTACTACTGTCTTGCGCGCAGCGCCACCATTCCGACGGACGGTGCGTGGACGGAACCGGTGTCCGTCAAGCGCGAGCAGCGTGAAATGTGTCCGAAGTCCTTCGCCGGCAAGGCGGCACGTGCGCGTGGAGCACCGCGAAGAGGACAGACTGGAATGCCGTAAGACCGGGTGCGGCCGTAAGTTCGTCGCGCTGTCCGTCGGATTCGCGCACTGGCTGCACCACATCAGGGTGCCGGATGGTGTTAGTCGGAGCTATGCGATGCGAGCTATGCGGGCGGCGGTTCGGCAACCGCAGGGTCCTGTACGAGCACTTGCGCTGGCGGCAGCCGGACTCACGGGGCGTCACGTTTCCCCATTGTGGTCGGTACGTGGGCGACGGCCACACGCTATGGGTACCAGTAGCGGCTCGTGAGTAAATATTCTGGGGAGACTTACATTATATAACATAAATCCCATGTAACAACGAACAAGAAAAACCTTTTTATTGAAAAAATTAATTACATTAATACTTCAATTAATATTTAGTTAATATTGTTAACTTAATTCAATATTAAATTTGTTTATGAACTAATTCGATTTTGCAATCAAATGTTGCAATACTTCTAAAAATGTAAAAAATAATAAATATCAGACGGATATACGTATAATAATTGTTCAATAATCAATAAACCATGAACAAAACGTCTAGTAAAATGAATTAAACACAGGCTACAAGGCGCAGCGGCACGGCAATTACTGTACTGAACCCAGGTTCAATAGCGTCTGAGATACGCAGATTTTTCTCCCCGGCACCCTCAGACCAACCAGTCGTGCCATTTCATGTTACGATTGCAAGTGACGGGCTTCAGTTTCACAAAACCGACTACCGTCGTAATGAGCTGTAATGACCCGCAGATATTACTAAAATAATGTATCTGTCGAGATAACTATTAATAGGTTTTCGATTTTGTGACTTTCAATTTATAATAATAAACAATGAAAACGGTATATTTTAAATAAAAATATTTCTATACATTGTTATTTTTAATTAATTATATTATTTACAAGTGGCCGGCTTATTTTTAAGGGGAGACGCAGTTTCAAAGTCTCCCTTGACGAGCCGCCCCTGATGGGTACATGTGCACCGCAAACACTGTGTCGTCACTTTGGCCAGTATCAGAGCCACTTTGATCAGTATCGGAACCAGTGACTTCCTGAGTGCAGGGCAAATGGAGCACTGATCCGAGGCCTCGCATGTGTACAGTAATATAGAATGTATAATGTATAAATACAATTTTTTTTCCGAACAGTTTAGCAACAACTTATAATTGAAATAGGTTTCAGATAATGTCAATGTTTGCAAATTAAAAAACGTTTTTACGACAAACTGACCGTTAGAAGAACACAGCAAACAATATTATTTTAAACAGATGCTGATGTCATTAGAACATACTGTTTTAATACATGGAAAATGAATGTTAATATTCGTATTAAGATTCTGTTATTATATCCAGTGTCCACCCGCCACCGACGCTAGTTGAACATCATGCGAATATTGTCTGAATCCAGGCGTCTTCAATTCTAACGTTGCCCAGTGCCTTGCAAAACCTGGGAACGACACTGACCGCAGCCAAACCCGGATTAGAATAGTTTCGAAACCGATGCCAAACAATTTTAGGAGCCGATAATTTTAATCAAAATCTTAGTGACCCACAAATAAATATATTTCTCAAACCCAAAAATTGTAGTTATTTTTTAGTTTTTTAAAAACAAAAATAAAAAATGTTATTTTTACGAATAATTTTTACTCGCTTTTTGGGAAGTAAACTCTTAAATTATATCATAGGTATTAATTACCTCCAACACGTCACTCCCTGAACACATAACCATGATATTTTTATAATTTTTTTGAGATCTATTCGTTCTTCACTTTTCATACGAGGTAGAATCGTATAAATTATTCTGAATCGATTGCACTAAATTGTGATTATTTGTTACTTTATATAGGTACCTAAACTGTAAAGAGTTCTTTCCACAGTCAGTCTGCTCTGTTGTCTCATGTTCGAGTTCATTCAAAAATAGTGTGTAATTTGAAAATGTTATGATAGAAAATAACGAATTACAAATTATTTTATCCAAGAGAGGTAAAGAGTTGGCAAAGAGTATTGGAGCTTTCAAGTACAGATTTATTGGATCGAGAAAAAAACCATAAAAGATTTTTATTTATAAATATATATGTTCAAATGTATTTTATTTTTTAATAATAATATTCTGCGATAAAGAGTGGCAACGTTGCACCTTTTTTTGTGCTCAATCGTGTTGGTTTTTGGGATTTTTTAGGTTCCTGTTGTTTGATTGCAACCGTGTTCAATCGGGTTGGTTGTGAAAAAGGTCAATTGTGCTCATTCGGGTTCCAACCTACCGGAGCCGCAAGTGCACCATTACAGAAAAAATGATCAACGATATGACTATCTGCTATAGGACGCTCTTTGTTTTTTTGCTAAATCACATTTTTTTTCCTCTTTTATATTTAATATCTAAAAAAGCTATTAATATATCTTTAATGTTTTCTTACAAATATGTAATACCTCGATGAATTTGAACGTATATATATATATATGTATTAAAATCAATGGCGGCTCGTGAGATTCATTAAAGGTTGGACACAAATATTCCCATCTTTTTCTTTAATTTTATACATGTACTAATTTTAGTGTTTAAATGAGCCAAATCATTTATTCCGTTTTGGGATCAATTTTTCTCACCAGAAGTACGACAAAAGTATAATAGGGAAACAAAAGGTTCATTTTAGAACAAACATATAACCAGTCAAATTTTGAATAAGCTTCTTTATTAACATTTTTTTTAATACTCTAAACTTGGGGTTTTTAATTTGTGTTATATTTAAATTTGGCATTGGCTTACCTTTTTTTTTTATTTCAAGAAATACTTTTTCTCAAGAGGTAAACTTGAAAAGTTGATACTCAATAAATGCTCGACCGATATGAAAGTACTCATTACGAAAAATAATAAAAATATTTAATAAATTAGGTAATGTAAATTTGCAAGTATTAACTATACACCATACACCACATACTAAATAGTAAACACTTATTTTAAAAACGTATAAAAAAGTGTATCGATGAATGACAATACAAAACGTTTAATAAAATAAATAAAAAACAGAGAATGAACAAAAAATTATTGTTACCATGTTCCTATAATCTATGATAAAATAATTAGTGTTAATTCTGTGCCATAGAAGACGGTCGACGATAACAATACGGGCCTCTTCACACAACGATACTAAAAAAAAAAAAAACTTTAATCGCTTGGATATATTAGGAGACTGAAGTTTTCAGTGATCCTCACACACAGTTTATCAAATGAAAGTCGATTCGCGATTTCAATGAATGTTTTCAATATTGTATTCAGTATTTCAGTGTTGATTTGTAACGTCTTTAAGTAATGATTCTAGTAGTGATCGAGGTATTGTTTTGTATCTATCATTATTATAAGCCCTACACAAAAAAAAAAAAAAAAAAACAGAAGACAATAATTATTATGGATCAATCCTCGTATTGAAAAAATATCAATTACCGACTATTCGTCGGTTAGGTCTACTTTTTAATGTGTAATTGTATAGCTTGAGATGCTTTTCTATTTCATTGACGAAATTTATATTAAAATTTTGCTCCTTGATGTAAGAAAAAATTACATAATAAAATGAAAATTACACAAAATATATTATTAAAAACTCGAGCAACTAGATCAGTGAGTAGACTGGCATAACTATTCGTGTCAGTTGCTCAGTCGCGATGATTTCAGTGTCTGAACGACACCCAGAGCCGGATTTAGAGGAGTGGAGGCCTTGAAGCAACAAAGGAGTGGGGGCCCCCTAGCCCCAAATTATTCTCTAAATAAAATTAACAATTTTTTTTTAAAGTAGATTCTTTTCATTTAATAGTATTTAACAAACATATAAATATGTGTATAATATGTAAAAATTTAAATATGAATATTGAATAATAATAAATAATATTCTCGCACCACTCGCGCAAATAAAAAGAAAAATCGAATAATATTATTATTGGCCCATTCTACTTTCAACAGGACGGCGGGGTGACAGTGAAATTGTAATTTGAAAGATTTTTCTTTCCGAAGTCTCTATTGTGGAGGCCCTCTTTTCTGTCGCCCCGGTTGCCCTCCCCTAAATCCGGCCCTGATGACACCATTTAAATACACATATTCAGTCGCCTAGTCTTCTAGTATCCTAGCGACTACAAGTTTATTTTTAAATATTTTTTAAATATTAATGTGAAGAGGATCACAAAGTCAATAAGATCGACAAAATCTCGTAGATCGTAATAAAAATATAATCATATTGTGCCCGGTAATATCGTATTAATTCGTGTCGAAAAATGGGGGAAATCTAATACGGTTGATCGGGCCATCAGGGCACAACGAATTTATGCTCGCTGCCCAATGCTTATATAATATAGTATGCACTAAGGATGGGAAATTTGATTCAGTTAAATGAATCGATTCTTCTAATTTAATTTATTTAATTTAGTTTATTGAGTCAATTCAGTGATTCACTTCGAATAATTTAAATATAATTATAATAGTTTATAGAGAGTAGGTATCAACTTTTATGTTAATTTTAATTATAAATATTATTATTGAATTGAAATAATTATTATACTGATAATAAAACCTACCGATTTAGATTTTGTATCAACTGTAAAATACTATATACAGTTTTATCTTTGTTCCCTTCGAGAATAACTTGAAATTAAAATATTTTAGTAAGTCGTAATATGTTTTGTCTGCTTTCTGTATTCAATTACTTATTTCTATGTTTCAATCTCCTCTTGAATTTAAATTTACTAAGTACAAGATATCTAAAATTATCTGCTTTTTCAAAAGTATGGTTATTCACTTGTGGCTTTGTATCACTTTTTATAAATTCCAATAACTTTAGTTAATGATTTAAAATGTACAACTTTATATAACTTTAGTTTTTTTTTCATTTACCGTCAGTCATATTTTTACTTACATACGCAAATTGCCTTAATAATTATTTTTGTAGGTTATTCATTTCTAGTGTTGATTCATTTTTAGGTTAGTAGTTGCAGCTTGCCAGTTTACGCTACACGGCTCTATGAGTTTTATTTATTTATTTTTATTCAACATTAACATTTATTGTTGAACCAAAATGGTCGCACTTTTCTTAAATTTTTTTTACATTATTAATTTTCTTGACAGGTTATTCAAAACATTAATTATTTACCTATAATTTAGGTACTTTTTATTCTGTATAGTTTTAACTACATACACATATTTACAAAATACTCAATTCTCAATCGAAAGAATAAACAATCAAACATAAGTTTGCGTTTGATAAAGATAAATAATTATAATGTGCATACCTATTAGGAAATATTTCAATATGTATTATTATTATTCATCTCCACTAAGTGTGATATTTAAAATATTGAGCCAATAGTAATTTTTTATTATGCAAGCGTTTTTTCGCCTGAAGAATTAACGAACACCTAGCTCATAAAATGTCTCATTGCTTAAATTTTTAAAAAATAAATGTAAAATGTTAATTCCTGATAACGAAGGACAATGACAATATACTCTAATGTAATTATACTAACCACAAAACCCTCCAGGGAAGATTCATCTGCAGAATGGAAGTAATCTTACATATTAAATTGTGTATCTAAAATTTAGTTTGTTTTAGTATGTTAGTATGTATATAGTTTTTAGCCTAATAGTTTTTAGTTTTTAAAGTATTCGTAACTTTATAATTTACAATGTGAATTAAAACGCCTACGCAAAGAGCCGTCGCGCGTGTTCGACACCGACGGAATTCTAGTGAGATCGTTCGATCGACACGGGACCCGAGCGACACTTGAGCTTCGTGCGAATTGCGAAATCAAGTACCCACTCGTGTGCGTGTATGTGTGGGTATCGTTAGGGTGGTGTACAGCCACGCAATGGGAACGTATCGTTTCGACGAGCGAAAGACGTCACAGTGCGTAGGCCACGGGCGCTGCTGACGGCATCGAACACCAGTGCGTGTGGGCGACGGTGGTAGTGCAGACCGATTAACTTCTTGTAACTTTACAAGTGTACTGTCAAGCTCGGTGATACGAAACCGTCGCCGTAACATTAACATATTAACACGCGAACTGTGCTACAAATGCATTGTTAATGCAGTAGTGTGTCGCAGAGCGGCGGAACGAATAATTAGATCCGTTGCGCGATATACGGTATGATAACAATAATTAACAAAACACGCGCGTGCGATAACCGATGATAAGATTTTGTGGTCGTGTTTTGCACGATAACAACCGGACACGGAACAGTAAAAGCAATAAAAGCAAACGGTGCGGTGTACAATAATACTGTTGTCGGCGGGCGTTCACGTGAAATTCAGTGCGTTTTTCTTCTGCCGTCGTGTTACCCATTTCTTTTATATACAATTAATTATTGCAGTTTTGATAAACGGTGCCGCGGGGGCGGGTGTACGTGTGATAGCAGCTGCGCGTCGCGATGAGTCAGCCGTCGTTGACGATTAGCCGGGGAAAACGGGGTGAATAGTGAGTGAGCGAGAGGGGGAGTGACAGTGAGCAGTGTGGGAAGAAAAAAATAAAACCCGAATAATAACAAATCGGAACGCTACAGCGTCAGTGAACTCGTGCACGGCGGTCAGTGGTCACTAGGTTTATCGTGGACATTATCTGCCCGTGTCTGATAACAACGACGTATCGGTAACCGCGAGAAAAACGTCGGACAGCGACGACGACCGTGGTCCCCGGTTTGCGGCGGCCGACAGCCTCGACGACGAGCCACACACGGGAAGGTAAACGGCAGAGACGCGAACGCGGGCAGCGCGGTCAGGAGGAAAAAAAAAATGCGTCGCCGTTAAGACAACGCATTGACGCACGTATGTACATGCGACGCACGGCGGCGATGTTAGTGGTGAGTACGCAGCTGCACTCGTTTTTTTTTTTTTCCTGCGTTTAATAATATCGTTAATATGTTATTAAAATCATTATTATAATACACGCGTCACACACGAACACTACGTACGAACGTTTGTGTGTCGAGACACGAGTGCCGTTGTACCGTTCGTGATGGTTATTAAAATTAAACGATATGCGTAATGACCCATTATAATAACGCCGCCTCCGTATCGTTGTTGGGCACGTTGTGCACTTGCGATGCGATTCAGCAAGCGCTAAGCAGTCGTGTCCGTCGTTCGATGTACATCGTAGTACAATAATTGTGCTTGCGTCGGGCCGGTGGTGCCCATTAATCGTTATTATTTCGTTGTCGCGGACGCCGCCGCCGCCGTCGTCTCCTCCGCAGTCGTCGCCACCACCACTAACACCGTCCTCGTCGCCGCTAATGCCGTCGTCGTTTTGTTTTTTATTTGTATAATATATTTTTTTCACACATTTTTCCCGCCGATCTCCCCCCATCATCACAATACCATTCTTTCTTACCTCCATTGTGTATGTTTGTGTGCGTGTGTCTGTTTATGGTATTATATTATCTGTTTCGACTTTTAACCTCTGCGCCTACAATAACAAACGCACACACACACATTGCGCCGCGCCTACCCAAATGCAGAGATAAACGGTCATTGAACAACGACCAACAGTCCTCACAATGTACAATATACATTTGGCTATTGTCGCAGTCAGCTTGTTCGATAGGTAGTGCACCTCGATCATCGTCCGTTGTTTTGTGTTGATTGTCGGCTAACTTACAGGATAATATTATGATGTCCGAGTCAGCTGACCAGGGCTTGTGCGACAAATCGATTACACTCCGTAAACAACGCAAAAATGTATTTAATAAAACAGGTGAATCTCCTCTAAGCTTTTACATTTTTCTCTTGAACTCCTCCTCGTATCTATATTGTGATTGTCAATTTGACCTAATGTTTTGTGTGTTCCATTTCAGTTTTTCAGCATGAGTACTATGATGCAAGTTGTTTTACAGTTCAAAATTTTCTTGGACATCTTGTATTACAACTCTGTTTTCAAAGTCATGTTTTGATTTTACATAAACAATTATAAGTGTCTCTGGACAATGTTTTCGTTTACTATAAAATTAAACAATTATTTCCATAAGACTTAATTTGAAATTTAGATTAAATTGTCTTATCGTGTATGTCTGTACATTTAACATTGTAGGTATAACTCAAATATTTATGCTTAATAAATTTCAAAGTTTATATTATGGTCTATAAATGAAAGTTTAATTTTTTTTCATACTAAGTATCTTATAAGTATAATATATGAAGTAATAATATTTGATAAATGTTTGGAAGTTTTAAAAGCATGAAAATATTTACAAACTACAATGGAATCTAAACATAAGTTGAATTTTATTTAACAATAACTTTTTTGTAATTGTTGGAATTATCTGGTTTATAAACTAAAATTTAATTTTTTATTAAAATATCAAGTTATATTATATCTTAATGAAATTGTATTTTATTGTTTAGCATTGAGAATGGTAGCTGCAGAAATGACAAGTAATCAAGATAAAGATGTCAGTCAAGTACAATATGTAGATATAAGCCCAGATTTTTTAACTACTGGGCGAACTGGTAGACGAAATGCATTACCAGATATACTTGGTGAACATAAATTGACGTCTACAGCTGACTTACCTGATCGTTTACAAGCTCTTACAACAAATGGTAAAATTACTTGTATTCATTAATATATTATTTGCTTGTATAAGTAAAACATGATTTCATTTATTAGTATGCACTTATTGTTTAGATATTATTTAACTTTACTGAAACACATTGCTATCAAAACTGTTTTATTTATTGATGAAAAAACTTAAAATAAAAAATGTATGAATTTATAATAATATATTATAGTTATTCTATATTATTAATGATCATTAAATTAATATATCTTCAATATAATTTCATAATACTGATAACATTTATAACATTAAATACTTTTAAAGATATTAACTCTTACACTATTGTTTTATTAAAATTTATAATAAATATTTTAGTTAATGCAATGAAATGATAAATTTAATTTGAATCAAGAAAACAATAGTATTTATTTTATAGATTTTATTACTGCTAAATAAACTAATTTTATTGAATAAGGTAAAGTTTATTTACCATCTATAATATGATAATAATAAAACTATGAATCAGTATTTTTACTTATGGATAAATTATACTATAAGATTATTTAACTATTGATTTAAATTAATTTAGTATTAATAAATTATATTTCTAATTCAGAAGGAGCTGGGACAAGCAATATGCAATCATCAGCAACTAGTGGAGATCCAGACATGACTAAATCACAAAATGCAGCATGTTAAATGACTGAATTAAAATAAAAAAGTATGATCTATTATTGTATGTTCCAAAGTTAAAATGAAACAAAGTAGCCTAGGTAGACTAGATGTATAATCTCATAATTTTATGTGAAAAGTAAATATTTTTTATTAACCCTAGTCTCCTACCAACCAGACCAAAGCATATAAGTACTTTAATTTGTTTTCATTTATTTAGTTCCATACTTTTTTTTTATCAAAGGTTTTGTTCCTCTATTCAATTGACTATTGTGTATATTATTTAAGTATACATTTTTAAGTAAAAAAAAAAAAAAAAAGTAGATAGCTTTAAAAAGGTAATTCCTTAATAGTCAGGAATTATATTTTGTCCTAAACCTTTTAACTTCCTAAATTGTTTCAGTAAACATGTGTAGTAATTTGAAAAATATTAATTACTTGTATTCAATTTTAATATTGAGTACTGATTTTATTTATTAAATTTGTGTATCTACAATAATTTAATTTTTTTGGCAACTCAATATGGTTATTAAATTTTAACTGCTATTTCTAAATATATTTCACTGCTCTATTAAAAAAAAAAATAAAAATACATAGTTAACTTAAAAACATGCATATAAAGTTCATCAATAATGATAAATAGACAATAGATAATTAGAAGACAATAAAATTAAAACATATATATTTATACTAATATGTATATAAAATATATTTAAGATTTTAGTGTTATTATTTTAAGAATTACACATGGTCAGGTTGTGATATTTTAATTTTTCCTTATTCCATTATTTTTATTTGTTGATTTCTTTTATATAATTTTTTATGAACTAAAATTGGAAATTTCCTTATTCATTCATGTATATATTCTTTTTTGTCAACATTTTTAATTTCTAATGAAAAATATAAAAACTATTAAGTCAGTAATGTTTGAAAACTGTGTATAAAAATAATATAATATTATTGTAGTATACATAATGTATTTAATGCAACAAATAAAAACAATTAAACAAAACAGAGCATGTGAAGTATAAGTAAATTATATTTTAGAAGAATGACTGAACATAATTTTATAAAAAGCAGTTAAATAATATTCATAAATTGGCCCACTTTTTAAATTTTATTGTCATTAGTTCCTTATTTTTGTTTATTTTTAGATTGAAATATTATAAATTATATGTATGTATTATATAGGTGATTAATTACTTAAAAATATTTTTTTTTTCAACAAATATTTTGTAATTTGTGTTTCTATTGAAATAACAATTATCTAAAATTACCAATTTTGGTCCAAACAAATGTGTCTTATAGTATATTTTTATACGAAAATAAATACTATACCTTTTTACAGTTAATTATATTTATGATAAATTCATACCATTTTAATGATTTAAAGCATTTTAGTTTATAATTGTAGAACTTTAATGTTTATAACATTCCAATAATATGCACAGGTATGATAATTATCACCCTGAACATTTAATTATGTATACCAGCATTCTATATAGTAAATAATGAATAATAATTATATAATCAAATTATATTTATAAATTAGTTTACACATAGACATACGTTTACTATACCTTATGTGTACTTAACACCTATAATATACACTTGTATTAGAAATACAATCTTTTGTAATATTATTATTTTTTGGTGTAATTAATATATTAGACTTATTTGCATTTAAAAATTAAAAATGTATTTTGAGAATATTTAATTTTTACTAATCACCATGGTAACACATATATTATATTTATTTTTGCATTGTTCCTATCTACTTGTTAACTTTGTATTTAGAATAATATTTTAAAAACTAAACTGCAAAACTGTGTATTGTTATTATTATTATATATTTTTTTTTAACTAATTATTTTACTAAGCATAACTTATAATGTAATAGTTTGTCTAGTAAGTTTACTAAATTATTTCCTAAATATTTTGGCAGATTTACTAAAGTGAAGTCTTTTATTAAAAAGAAAATAAAGCTAAGATAGTATATATGCTTGAAAATGATTTATGTTTAAAATACATCTGTGTCAATAATATCATTAAACAAAATTGTAATAATAGCTGTTATTACACTAATACATGGCTTATGATATTCTGTAAACACAATTGTTTTTTTACCTAAATATTACATACCATTATGAATATGACTAAAGTGTGGTACAAATAAAATATTTATAGAATACAGCAATTTGTGTAATTAATTCAGATTACTTAACATAACTTAAAACAATAATTTGTGTAATTTTTGTAGTTTACTGATATTATCTAATTCACCTCATTAATTTTAAAGACAATTATTTAAAAGATTTTATTAATACTTATAGCATTTGTATACAAATCTTAATTACGCATATAATTGTTATTTTCATTATATTTCTGTTGTTAATTTTCTTCTTTTTTTAAATGTTCGAAATCTTCTAGTCTAAAACACTTTGTTTATATTTAAATGATTTTTACAAGCTAGTCAAACCATGTGTGTAATTATAAAAATCAAAATGTATTTTATTTTAAAATTTAAGGTAGTAATTAGGATCTAAAAAATAATTGAAATAAATATTGTATTTTTATGTTATATAGTTTGAAATACTTTAAAATGATTTAAGAACAAGTTAAATATTTTTATTGTTCGTTATTTTTTTTTCTTAATTAGAATTGGACAATGATTTTATTTATTTTACATTGAAATATAAAAAAGAAATTACAAGGAGCTGTTTGTCTTAATTTGGTCTACCATTCTGTTTTTAAAGTAAATATAACATAATATGAAATATTTACTTGAATATTCAATAATACTAAATATTTTTATTTCTAAATGGGATTAATGAAATTATTTAGTTCACAAATTAAGCACTCTAATTTACTAAATTGTGTGTTTTGTTAGTTGCATATCGGCATAGTGCAATATTGAGTTTTGTTAACATTTTATTCTATTATAAGTAAATTTTTTGTACAAAAATGTGATTTTTGGTTGAGATGGTTTTAATATATTTGTACGTGAAAAACAAAATTAATAAAAATTAAAATCTATACA
>JASXSY010000668.1:0-138501 GCA_034509805.1 Sipha maydis | reverse complement strand
ATTTATAATAAATGTAAGAATAACAAGTGTGATATATACGTAAACCATTCGCATACCTCCAATTGCCCGTCCATGACATGGGTGAAGGCGGCTTGACGTTCGGGTGGCCTCAATACGGCTGTATAAAATCCGGCGATGCCAAAAATGTCACATTTTAAAAATATTTTTCGAAATCTCGGGTAGCCGCGAATTTGTTCAGAGTGGACAATCTGCAAGAACACATATTAATAATTATAAAGGTGCATTTGGATCGCTCGCTAGAATCGCATCCCGTTCATTTGTAAGATAAAAAAAGGTTACTCGGATTGCCTCCGAGGTAGACTACGTCGATTCCGTAGACCAATGATCAACAAATGGCGAACCGTATTCCAAATCTGGACTTTGGGAGGAAAACATCTGGACCGTAAAAATATCTAACTTGATTACATTAATTATTTTTTTTATTCGTTTCAAAAAAAATAATTAATGTAACTAATGTAATTTGAAACGAATAAAAAAAATAATAAAATGGATATTTCATTCCTTTTATTACACTCAAATAATGGTTTTGTCAATGAACAAAAATTATGATTTTCTTTTTTCAAATATTTTACTACTGAGTTATATAATAAAATACATTCCCCCCCCCCCCCACTCTGGACCTAGTTTATTATTTATTTTCTTATTATTTTAATTTTAATTTTAATTATTTCTTTCGAATTTATCGACCGCTGCCGTTAGCGATAGGTATGCTATGGAAGACGATCCGTGCGGAGTAAAAAATATCATCCACTCCTAAACCTAGCCTCGGGAGGCAATCCGTGGGCATCACATACGCATACGCATATGTATACAATAGACGGAAAAATAAACGAAAATATTTACACCTTTGCACGCGCGTGTAAAGGTACACAGTGGCGCATCACGTGCGCGCGCGGGTTCGAATTATTTAAGCTCCAGCCGATCGATAAAATACATGTAGCAGTACTTTAATACAATACACACACATATACACACATTATACGACTATATATAATATATATATATATATATACCAAATGCTCCATGGAACTGCGTGACGACTCTCTGGAGACATTCTTGCACGCACCGGCGGACAGCCCGCAATACATCAGGTCGAGCCACAACATAGGCACTGAGGATCCGACAGCGGGTTCGCACTGAGGCCCTTCGAATTTCATTACGATCACGACTTGTTGCCGGGGATCTGGGTACGTGGAAATGCGTTTCGGTTCGAACGATAAACTGGCCGCAGGCCACCGAACATCCAGTTCGACCGTTTGTCCATCCTACATACATAATATACAATGCAACGATAGTTAATTATATACGCATATAGGTACGTGAGTGTGTTTTTCGTTTTTAATCATTCATTCGACGCTGAATCGAAAATAAGATACAGCAATTACGCTAACAACGCGCAATCTGCGATTTGCAATCGAATAAATATATTTTTTCGCACAATATTTCCTCGACCAAATCAAGTTTCACGACACTATGGCGTACGTAACATCTAAAGCAGCATTTCACCAATCCATAGTACGTGAAAAAATAGAAAATAAGTAATAGGAGATAATTTTAGATTTAAATTTATTTAAAATTGAAAAGCGTTTTATTTCGAAAAACACGCAGTATATGTAATTAAAAATGAAAATCATCAGTCACACAAATAAAAATCAGTGTTTGTTTTAGTATTTCAATAAATAGTGTATAAAAGAAATAAGTAAAAAAAAGTCCTTATAAAATAGGTGTGTGTGGGGGGGGGGGTACGCGTAACTCTCATCAAAGGGTACGCGAATGAAAAAAAGGTCGGGAAACTCTTATCTGTTCAACAGAATTTACAAGATTGTTTTTCGTATTTATTCGTCTTTGATATTCTATAGTTCTTGACGCAGCAAACGGGAAATTTTGTAACTACCCATGCTGTACGTGTACAGATATTTATATACATATATTAACATACTTGAATCATCTCGTTGTTCTCGGCAGTGTCGTTTGAAACCAACTGAAGTACATAGTGCCCACCTTTGGTAATAATACCACAGTGTAGCGTGACGTTTGGCCAATTTTCATCGACAGTTATTGTGCCCATCAATGTGTAATTGTCGTTTTGTGATTCGTAAAGATGCACAGCGACACCTGACTCCAGTAAGTCAATTCTGAGATCACTCATTAACGCCGTATAGTTTGAAGTCACATTTAACCAGTTTTGAGCGACAACGCGTACTATAATATTATTAATAAACGTTTAAATTACCAAAATATAATTTTCCATCACAGGTGAAATATTTATATTTGTTATCTGTAAATTATCCCATTTAGGTAATTATTTACGGGAAATACATGTTCTAATTTTTACATCAATTATTATTATTTTTTTATTATTAATTATCAATACGAAATTGAATCGCAAATTAAATAATTATAAATATACTTGAATTGTTTCAGTCCCCGTAAGCATATAAATTATTCTTTCAGAATAATTTTAATGTGTTTTGATGTTTTAAAACTTTAAAAGACGTACAATCAATGTTAATGGTTTTCAATATTTTTTTTTAGGACGGCACCCTAATTTAGATCCATATGGTACAAATTATTGTCACACTTAAAATGATTGATGGATTTTCATAACGTTAAAAATTACAAATCTTTATAAATTAATACATGTATAAATTAGAATTTTTACAAATTATAAAATAAATAAATAAACTTTAAATTGACTTAATCTAAATTGAAATAGTTCAAAGAAAATATTATAAATAAGTATCATAAAAAACAATATTAGTTCATAAAGAAATGAGTGCAATACTTGTGATCGGTAAACTCAACAAAGGTCTTCGAATTGAGGGTGAATGGTTAACAACTTATGCTGTAATTTACTTTCAGTATTTTTAGCGTAGGTTATTTTTTGCTTTTTGTTATTTCTAAATCGAAAATGTTAATTCACACTTAAATGATTTTGAAAAAGAAAACAAAATTTGCAATACTTTCTTGCTCATTTCGGCATATTCATTTTGCAAAGAAATTCAAAATAAATCAATTTGAGACGTATAAAATTTAGATTTTAATGTTGTATTTGACGATATTTCTAATAAATTAGATAAGAATCAATAAGAATATCTTCATAGCTGTTTTCTTTTATCATTATAATGTCGTAACTATATCAAAAGCTAACAGTTTCAATTAATTATATTTTGGCGACATGCACCACGGTAATATGTGATACACTAGTGCATCGCGACACACCGGTTAAGAACCACGACTCAAGATGATATAAAATGTAATATAACCTGCAAGTTGTTTATCCACTTCAATATGTAAATATATATATACCGTTTATAAACTTTTAAGCGCATTCTAGTTCTAGCTAAACGAAAATTCCAAAGCACATGCTGGTTAATTGAAAAATGTCAAAACATTTATTGGATAAAATAAAATACAAGGTTGGTAGGTATATATGAACGCACTTTACGATGTTATTTTGTACGTTCTCGCAAATATCGCCCCTTTTTTACATTTATAAAATGGTGGTAAAAGAGTAAGAGAGTTAAATAAATTTTCTGTAACTTCTTTCAATCTATGACTGAATGATATATATATAGAAAAAATAGAAACTAGAAAATAGAAAGAGTTATAAGAAAGAGAGAGAGAGAGAGACAGAGAGAAACGGAAAATCGCATTGAACTTTTCATCAACATTTTATTTCCTACGCTTAACGTTTTGTATGATCGAATTACTTTATTATTCTATGTTATATAATATCTAACAAGAAAGAAAAATATCATAATACATAATAGACTGCTTGTAAAAACATGTATGATCGTTATTCATCACGTTTATTGTAAACGAAAACATTTGAAATACATTCTCGTAATATTTTTTAAATTAATTTAAATATAGTTTATTAAGTATATTTTATAAAAGAGACCAAAAAGGAATCTCTAGAATGTAACTAATTCTGGTCCGGTAATTAAGAGAACTATCTATGTGTCAGTCAAACTTACATTTTGAAAACACAATTAACTTTCAAATAAAATTATTTACTTGAACTTGAGAATTTAAATATTTTAATTTAGTTAAATCTATCTACCACGCATACATTTTGCTTGATTGATTAACAAAACACGTGGATCGTAACAATTTAAACTTCTTTAAATGTAAGTAAACAATATATTTTTAAAGGTAAATTAGTCATATTTTTTTAGATAACTATGTCTTGTGCTAAGTTTCATCATTGATTTTTTTTTAGAAACCTTAAAAATTGTTATTGCATAATAAAATATTACATTGACTTACATTTATATCATAAGAAAATCCACTAATAGTTAATGTCTGTGGGATAACAATAGTATTAAATTACAACCTCGAGTTTCGAAGGGGGAATAAGATTCATTCAAAATACATTCGAATTTTACTTAGATATCGATCATTTTTATCAAATGTACATAGTTGTAAACGTTATTTAGAATTGTGATATCGTACCCAAATGAATTATTTGTTAGGCAATTTTTTGTAATGTTTTAGTAATGTAATAAAAAATGTTTGCTTTCTTAGTAGCATTAGAGATAAAAATAAAATCAAGTGTATGACGTAGCTAAAAAAATTATCGATTACATTCTAGCTTTTTAAACATACAATACATATTTTCTTTTATATATTTAGGGTTTAAGACTTATACCAAGAGTTTTTAATTCTAATATACTAACTAGCTTTAAATATATTTATGTATTTAAACTAGATAAAATAAATAAAATAGTTACAATCAATAATAAAAGATAATCAGGAATTCAATTTTGCGATTTATAAGTTATTATCAAATTAAATACAATACTTGTAGTAGTAACATAATGTTAATATTATTTTTTGAGATAGAATTAAAAACAAGTAAAGGTACATTTTTTAATACAAGTAAATTATCTTATAAATCTCAAGTCGTAAATAATCTCGTAAATAAAATAATAATAAATAATATCGTAAAAATGTCAACAATAATTCTTGAAATTGATGAATTTCTAGTTTTTTCTCATCCAGTTGCTTTAAAATCAATTTTTTACTTACAAATTTTTTATTAAAATAAATTATCTACTGGGAGAGAATAACAGAAAATGAGAAAGCCTTTCCTAAATTGTGTTTCTGAATTGTATTTTTCGAGTATCTTAATTTTCAAAATGTTGCATAGTAATCGATATTAATTTAATTGTAAAAATACTTGCTGGATACTGTCGTTTCATTTTGCTTATTTTGTTACGAAGATACTCGTATAAGATAATTTAATAGCGTATAATAAAACATAACACTTGAATGAAATGATAAATCATAACGAGCTTCAATTAATTATAATAAACTCGAAATATATAGAATGTTTTAAACCTAAAGGTCGTAAATTTAATAAAACATTCTAAGTTAATTTTACATCTCAGTGAAAGTTGTTATGATAAGATAGACCTTGAATAGTAATTTTAATTTTTTTTAAATTATTATAAATTCACAATTTATTATATCTTTAATCATTAAAAATCTAAATAGAAATTCAAAATTAACAAAAGTAATTCGAACATATTTTAAAAATTAAATTCAAAAACATTAGTACCAAAAATGCTGTTATCATAATATTATATCATTTCAGTTTATTTTATCAAGTTAAATTTTATAGTTATTATTTGAACTATAATTTAATATCAACCATTTACATTGTTATTAAATCGATTTCCTGAAAAGTATTTTATGTATACTTCCATTGTTTACAGTTGTAGTGTTTCTTTTGCAATTACTATCAAAACAATTTGTACAATAAACAATTTTTAAAACATTTCTTAAGAAAATATTATACCTATTACAAAAGTAATAACTGTCACAAGAACAATCACATTATCGATTTCGTTTAAATTGTTCAACTTTATTTTAATAGTAATATTTATTATCAAATATAATTTTAAATTATTAATTTTAATGACACATAAAAACATTTATTCTTACTAGTACATAAAATATTAATTAAAACTAAAATAATAAATAATTGGAAACTATAACTAATAAACTATAGTATATTCACGAACATATTTTGGGTTAAAGTTATAATAATTGTAATATTATATGATTTTTTGTTAACTTCTAATGTGTTTTATGTGTTAAA
Source organism: Sipha maydis (assembly GCA_034509805.1). Lineage (NCBI taxonomy): Eukaryota > Metazoa > Arthropoda > Insecta > Hemiptera > Aphididae > Sipha > Sipha maydis. The sequence goes on along the minus strand of JASXSY010000668.1, from coordinate 132,371 downwards.
AAAATTTAACATCACAGTTGAGAATGAAACATTAGTTTAATAATACGTAAAATATTTTGTTTTAAGTTCAATTTTATATACAATGTTCTTGAAACTCAAATAAAATGTATATACATATAAATACAATGTAATTTAAATTGGTATATACTTGAACACGGAATAACTGATCCAAGTCAAAATATTTAGGTGTGTAGTACATAGTCATTAATTAGGATTTTACAGGGTGTATACAGAATATTTTGTGTATATTCTAGTCGCTGGTTTCTTAAGTTTTAATGATATAATCAGGTATGAGTATTAAATTTATTTAACATTATGTTACGCGCAACTAAAAATGAAGCACGGAAAAAAAGAGGTTTAAATGTTCAATCATGTTTGAAATTGTATAATCATTCAACATTTAATGTAATTAAAAGCATGATTACATTTATATAAATTTGTTGAAAAACATTTAAATTGAATAATTACTACTTAATCATTATATAAATTTGTCATATGCTTAATTCAGATGTACATTATTAAAATAATAATATTAATAATAGATTATCGAAGTACCATCGTCTATTGATAGTTGATTAGATAATCGAAGCAAAGAATATACACCTATTTTTTAAGTCCACACTGTATACATTTTATATACTATATATTGTATAAGCATATAACTACTGTACGAGTATGTCTATATAGCGACACGGAAAAAGTAATGTTGCGTGTAAAATATTTTTTATGTATTTTTTTTATTTATTTTTTTTTTTTTACAAAACTTCTAAGGTCAGTTTAACATGAACCTAGGGTAAATATTGATTGTACCTTCGTGTTTCCGTACAATCTTGAATAGTATAAACTTGGATTAAGATGAATGGCTGTCCCAGACATAATATATAAATATACAAATGCCACTTATAGTGTGTGTTTACTTATACATATTGCATATACATATACGTAGGCATTACTCTACATAATATTGTCTCAAGAGTGCGCCTGTTCATTCTGTTTACATAATGCGACCGTTTTTATAAATCATTTTCAAGTGCATAACTATAGTATATAATATTACTTCTAATGATCATTTATATTTAAAAAAAACGTGTACTCATCGTTAATAAAATCCAATAGAATAATACATATAATACATATAATTAATTTGAATATAAATTTCATATGTATTAAGTTATATTAATGTGCGGTTATAAATATTTTCCGATATTCTAAAAGATATATAATGATAACTGCCTAGCTTATCGTATAATGCGACTAAAAATAATTACCCACCACTAGCCGATCTACCCATTGATTAAAATAGTAGGAGACAGTTATAAAAGAAATCTCTGATTGATCAATCAATATCAACTAAAAAACCTAAATGGTAAACGAAAAAAAGGTATCTCATCATACGTCGGACCGGTTTGCCGCTCTGAAAGTGATGTCCCTCAAAATTGAAGTGCCTACCTCGGCTGCAACATAGTGGTTGTAAGTCCGGTGCTAGATATTATGTCAACTACTGGCTCTTCAAATCTGACGTGAAAAGAAAAGAATATTACAATTCCTAGTAAAGCAGTACAAATCAAGTAGAATCTAACTACAGAACCAACCGGGTTGAATACGGTAAGAAAAATATAATGATAAATCATTGGAGGACGGAAAGAATGGAAACTTCAAAAATAAACGAAATCTCGTAAAATGTAACTTTCGTGATTCATACAATACTAAATAACAAAAGTCCATAAAAAAAGCAATAAAAATGTGACCCTTAGAGTCTGATACGCAAGAGGAAAATATAATTTCGTATAAAAGATTTTTCACTTACCAGCGGTTAAACAAAATAAAGTAATATAAAATGTATTCAGAAATATGTTTCCAGGATCAACCATGTTTTTTTCTAGACAGTTGAATCACGTGTTTCTGGCGAATACACACGTTAAACATCGAATCTGAAAAAATTGCAAAACGTTTACAAATCCGTCTCGACGTGTTTCATTATTTATTTTAGGATATTAACGTACATCTAAGATACGAGTGTGGGGATTCAATAATTTTTTATACCTAACCATAATCTATAATAACTTACCCAATGTTATTTGAAAACGATCGCCAGTCGTCGTTTCGATCAAAAGCCGCTACGTGTTGTAGACGTGCATACAAACGCATTCGACTAAAACTGCAGCCTTACTAATTAAATTTTTCAACGAAAAAATTAATGTGTACCGCGCATATATCGCATTTTGCGATACAACACGCGTATAACATATGCATACAAACAATAAACTTAAAAACCAATTATTACGGGGTTTCGGTCTAATGATTAAATCGCACTGGAATCACACAATACATTGGCGTTTTAAGCGTTTCAAGCAATGCGATCAATCTAAAGGAAAAAATAAACAAATCGAGGGAGAAAAAAATTCCTATCATTGCACAAATGTAACAAAGTTCAGTAGAACTAGTTCTAGGATGCGTCGCACAGGAACCGGCGGACTAATCGACGGCGCACGCGAACGCGACATCACGACTGATGCCGACGTGAATGGAACACGGTCGGCATATATCAACCCCTGTAGTGGTGCGTGCGTGTCCCTTTTCCGCTCGGGGGTGTTCACCCTCTGGCAACGATGTGAACGCGACCTCGCGGACATTTGCTTGAACTTTTATCGACTGCGAGACGCGCATCCCCAGCACGTTGGTGCCGTTCAACTTGGTCTTATCGGCCATCCACTATGCTCGTTGTCGTACGCAGACAGATACACAATAACAATTGCACGTATCTTCATGTCTTTCGCATCTGCCGCGTTAGTGAAAGCTGTTTAAATGCAAACAAAAATTAATTAGAATATCAAACCACGATTCGTTCATTCAAGTGCACATAAGTAGCAGGTTTCTGGTACATCCCACGTCCAAGCCGTCTCTTCCTACAGGCAGGAACGTGCATTTCTATCCTGTTCGCCTGCTCACTATGACGGGATTAGAAAGATAACAGGCCCGTAACGGCTTATTAAAATATTTAACCTTCCGTTTTGTCAACGGTTACAGTCCATCGCCTTCGCACAACACACCGTTCACGTAGCTTTGTTTACTTCGTACGCTATATTGTTGCGTATATGCGCTTGGGTAATGTAGTTCAAAGGTAAAATGATTTTATTAGAGGGTGACCGAAGGCAATGACCTAAGACGCGTATAAACAATTTATATTAGCTCCCGAGGAATGTCTGAGAAATTTATTGCAACAAATAAAGTGTTTCAGCAACGGCGGCGTCAGTGGCGTTATTCCGCTTTTTTGTGGGCATGTGCCACGTTCACCCCCCCCCCCCTTCATAGTACTTTATATTTATACTGCGAGATTTTAGTCAGGTACAAATAAATAATATTTGACCATTACTGATCAGTGCTATTGAAAATTTGAGCATAATACAAATCTCAACTAATTCCTTTGATCAGGAAAATTATTATGAAAACAAAAATATATTTTTTTCGTATAATCTAGATCTAAACGTTTAAGGATGGACTACTCTCAGTCTAAAATAACCAAAAAGATAGTTTAGACGCTTTGGTGTATAACAATATTTTAATAACTAAGTATTTTAAAAGACAGCTGCAAGGAACTAAAAGAGCGACCATTGCTAACGATTAAATGTTCATGATATGCGACTTCGTATACAACCTCCCACTTTTCTCTTAATAACACCCGCAAGTAGAGTTCCTATAGACGACTATCTGGGGAGTTAATTCAACAATGACTGTCCAATTAATGCATCGAATCAACTAATTTATTATAATTATGATAAAATAACTTGTGTTATTTACTTCAAGAACCTTCAATTCATTATTATACGTTTCAATCAGAAGAAAATGGAACCGATTCAATAAATTGTATGGTATATTGTTATGTTTTGTTAGTTGAAAATTCGAAAAAAAATAACATCATACTACATACTACAGTAAAATTAATGTCCAAAGCCTTACAACAAGACTATTCAGTAGTTGGATTCAACATTTCAACGAACATGTTTGGTCAGAAATAAAACACTTACAAACACTTACAAACACTACAATATTATAACATAGTATCATAGAATTAATTATGTATTTAGGAATTATTTAGAATATGTAGGATTATCAATAAATAATTGTAATATTGTTCAAAAAAATATCTATATATAATTGAAAAAACGTCTAATAAGATATAATAACATATAAGATTACATGGTTATGATTATTCGTTAAAAAATACATTTTTATAATAGATATTGATGAAATTCTTTCATATTTTCAATATGATTATTAAAAATACCTAAAAAATTGTATATAATAATTTCATTTTTCAAAATATATAGGCAAAAGGGATTAGGGTTAAAAAATATTTCGACAGAAAATGGCTTTCGGCTCACCCTTAAAAAAAAGTTTCAAGATCCGCCTCTACGTAACTATGCCGTGCCAGTAACTAATAAAATGAGTGCATCAAAAAAGTAAAGCCATCAATGGGGAAACTACCCTTAATTCATCCCCTTCAACAAAGACAATCCTTTGTCTTAAATAAAACTTTGGACGATGCCAGTACTTGGCTAGCTATTACTAGATTGTGTGTAGACGATAGTGGAAATAATTCGGACAGACACTTTTTTAAACATCTCTTCGTAAACATTATTCCACTTTCAAATTATAATAATAATAATGATAAAAATAATAATAATAATAATAATAATAATAATAATAATAATAATAGCTATTATTTTTTCTAACCGAACGAAATGGTTTATATCAAGCTGTTACAAGAATGTTAATCTTAATCGAAGCATAGTGGATAAAAATTTACTTAATTCATTCCGATTCTTCACAGATCCTTAATGAGTATATTATGCAAGTTCACAATTCGCAATCGTTTAATATCGGAAATACGCGTTCTATAGCAATTAAATATCGGCCATTTCGTTCGTTATCACAACCGTTTGTCATCATCATAAATATTCACGACCTTTGAATCTATTAACGTTTTATGCAAATGTATTCAATATTTCCTAAAACTCTCGAGTCTTGACCGTTCCATCTCCAACCCTATTTATATACTATATTATACATATAAATATACTTTGTAGCAGTGATTTTATGATGCGACGGCGACCGGATGACTTTATTTATTATTCAAAGTGTTCATTCAGTGTCAGAAAGTGTTTATATGTACCTACATAATAATTTTATTCCAAATATGCGTGCGGTCATTTTGATTTTATAGTGAATATTTCGTACTTTTATAATATAACTGTTCAAAAAGATTTTAATCGTTAACGTCATAAACGTCTCGTCAACTATATAAATCCATGTGCACGTGTATATGATTATTATGTAACAAATTTATTTACATGTGGAAAATATTTTTTGTTATTAGAGAATAAATAAATGTATTTAATCGTATCCACAAAAATTGCGTTGAATGTTAACAAGATGTATAACTATTGTCATAATGTCATCTAATTTTGGTTTTAGACATTTTGTACAAGAAAAATGATCTCTCCGCAGTTAAAACACTCATTATTGCTCACATAATATGTGTATAGTATATTGGTACACAATTTAAGGTTATAATTTAATACAGTTTATCATGTATTAAGTATATTGAAGAATTATTATGATTTATCGGCTTACGTGTCAATACTTCCGATTTACATTGCTAACTATTGCGTGGTCAACGGTGTTACAAAAAAACCATGAAAGGGAGAGGGAGACACTGTAAAAAATAATCGTTATAGTTTTGTTTCGTACAAGTTTAATATTTACTTATTTACTTAAAGCCACTAACAATTTTAGAATGTGGAAGTCAACGATTTTGTAATTACATCACTGTTAATTATAATTTTGTTGATTTAATTTTCAAATCTACGTATCAGTATATTACACAATAGTACATTTCTGTTCCGCAAACTTTCATACTCCGTGTCAAAGTCTCTATTGAGTTTTTTCAGACACTGGAAATCGTTGAAAAACGCGTTATCGTTAAAAAATATTATAGGTTTATAATAAAATAATTTTATTATAAATACATAAGTTTATTAATATTATTTTGCTTACCCTTGCATACGTCTACTATTGCAATGAAATGAATAAACAATTATACTTTTTATTTTTAAGACATTATATTTTTTTTTTATAACATTTTTCCATACAACCTACACGAATTGTAATAAATAATCTAATATAAATGTGTATAATATATTAATAATCATGAAGAGAATAAACACAAAAGGAGACACATAACGATTTTATATAAAAAACAAGTTTAACAAGTGCGCACTACAAGGAATCGCGAAGGTGATTTCCGTTACAAGGTGTCGGAAAAACATTGGTGATACCAGGAGGACATCGTCGTGATGGTGGTTGACGAAAGAGATAAAAGCGCGATCAGCGACAAACGTTTCAATAATGGCTGTCACACGGGTCCGCGTTAGGATGAATTTGTAGCAATATCCGAATTATTAAAACCCAATAATATTCCATTGGAAGTGTTACAGTTTATTATAAACAGAGCTCGTAAGATATCAGTAAAAAATCTACAATGCGGCAAAATATACAATTAAAAGTTCAGAATTATGCATACACTAAAAATAAAAAATATTGCATTTAAAATATGCGTGAAAATAAAGAAAAACAAGCATGTTTTGAAATAATAAGAAATATCTATCTGTATTTTATATATTTTATTAAAATTTAAATAAATCAACATACTCTGTGAAGTTTAAAATGTCTACACTTTTAGTAAACTTTTAAAATTAAATTTTTTTTCTGATTTACATCCTTAACCTACACCAAGAATGAAAATAAAACAATGTATAATTTTTACATTCAATTTCGTTTTTTAAAAATTTGAATAAAGAATTATTTTTATCTTAACAATTAGACTACATTTTTAGTACTTTTTTTATGTTTTACAATCTTAATGATCGGCGATTGCTTACCAGTTAAATTTTAAACTTAGAAAAGGATTTTTCTATGTCTATAGATTTAAAGGTTGCATAATTAAAGTAAAATATATCGTTTCCGGTTATATTTTCAGGTAAATTTAGATTAGTTGTATCATTGATTATAAATACAAGTATTTTTGATCAATGTTAAAATCATCTATTTTCTTTCGGCATAGTTTAAACTAAAATCTTAATAATATTGTTTAATGAATAAAATATAAAGTATGTAAAAAAAAAATGCTAAAAACAAAAAACCGAACGGACGAATGTGAATAGGTAGCCAGCGTACAAAAACTAGTAAATATACCACGATTATTGTTTTTTGGTAGATCAGCAATTATACAAGCGTACTCATACAAGTTCTACCGGTTTCATTGAGATGAAAATAAATTCTTACAGATTACAATGTGCACACAATTAAGCCCATTTCATATGAACACGTACCGTACGTCGCGCATAGGCGTAAATTTGGCTTGTTAAAAGGGGGGGCTAAAATTATAAACATTTTATAAACATACATAGCACTCCCCCCCCCCTTGCACCCTTTACATCTAAATTTTACAATTGCGAAACATGTACATAAATAAGTCAAAATTATTTATTTACCCATATAATATTTTATAAAATAAAAACATAACAGATTCATAAAATCAAATAATATTTAACATACCTTGACAGTTTTACACATATCAAGCACTACAAGGTTGACTCTGTGTGCCATACAATGTGTAAAAATGGCATATGGGAATTCACATTTTATTAAAGCTTGTACACCATTAAATCTCCCAGACATCACACTAGCTCCGTCATAAGACTGGGCTATCAGTTTAGCATTAGGGTTTAATCCACATTCCTTGAGATATTTCAGTATACATTCACAAAGAGACTTAGCATTTTGATTTTCAGAGCAATTAATGAAACCTATGAACTTTTCAGTTATGTTTAGCCCTTTACAATAACGTATACATAAGGCCATTTGCTCTTCTTTATAGCATCTGAAAAATAAATAGGTAATCAAATAATGATGTTTAAGCTAAATAGCTATAATTGATTATAGGACTATAGACTATAGTTCAATAAGAAAATACCTAGAGTAAATTAAAGGTAAAAATATTTGTTTTAATGTTGAATTTAAAAATATATCAGGTACCTACCTAGCCTCATCACACATTATACCAAATACACCATCTCCTACTTCTGAAATAATCTGGTCTCTTACATTTTTAGCACACATTTCAATAATACTGTTTTGAACCAAGGGACTAGTATAATTTGTAGTTTGCAGAAATTTTACAGAAAACTCTGGCACATATTTGGATATTAATTCACATGCTTCTTTGAAATTCCCTATAAAAAGTTAAACATTAATAAATTGTAAAGTCATTTATTGATTTATATTAATTATGCTGTACCTAAGTTTTATTATAATTATTATTTTATAAATTATACCTACATTAAAAAATAAATATCTACCTTTATTAAGTGAATCAGTAGACTCGTCATGGCCTCTAAATGGTAGCCCTTGGCAACTTAAATATAACGTGATATCAATTAATGTTTTTATATAATTTCTATTAGCTTCAACCTCTAATTTATGTTGTGTTGATAATTGTGTATGCACACTACCAGTGCTCTCAGTATTATTATGTCCTAACCATTTAGCAATACAAGTAAGATGGCTTTTTGTACCAGCATGAGCTTTTAGCTTGGTTTGTTTTTTTCCTGAGATACCTCTAGACCCACTTAACTACAATAATTAAAAAATTAAGTTAGCAGTTAACACTACCATAATTACCAATACAATAGTTAAAAACAATTTAATAGATAATCATTAAAATAAATAAATAGAATTTTAATGCTAAAAGCTTAAAAGTAAAATTGTCTTAGTCTGTTATTATAGGTAGGTACATACTTTTTTCCAATTTCTAAAGCCAATTTTTGAAAATATTCCTTCATTATCATTGGCACCAAAATTACGACACGGAAAGCAATATAAAGCATCATTTTTTATACTGTATTCTAACCAATTATATTCGTTAAAATATGAAGCATTAAAACTGCGTTTTTGATTTCCAAATTTGGTCATAGGGTAAGACTGAAAAAACATTTAAACAATATTTATTTAGTTTCTACTAAGCATTTTTAATAAGTAATATAATGTTATATAATTATTATAATTACCTTTAAAACTGGTCTTATTGGTCCAGATTGCAAATCACCAAGATCAGTTGTTTCGTCATTTTTTAATAACTTTGTATATATAGTAGATTCACAGACAGTTTCATTTAATAATTCAGAATCAACGCTTTCAGAATCATTATCTGAATTATTTTTCAATTTAGATTTGTTTAAGACAGTTAATTTATCCGGTTTAGGTTTTGTAAAATTGAAAATATCAAACACACGTTCTATACTCATGGTCACAAACTTACAAAGTTACAACTCGGACACTCGGTATAAAAATGTATAGATATAAATTTATATTCTCACACAGAAAAAACACCAGCTGCTCGTCATTACATCAAAACTGATACTTCGACAACTTAGCCGTAGCATACAAAATATTGATATCAGTCTTCGTAACAGCTCGTTAATTGTATTGGGTTTTTACATAAATATAAGATTGTGCTTTTGCCGATTAGCGATATTAATAGACTAGATACGTCACTCGTCGCATATACATATTACATAACCTGTTATCGTTGTCGTATACTCGTATACAATATTGATTATTGGCCTAGCTCAATAATTTCCAATTTTATTACAATACAAAATTCATGTTATACAAAATACAATATAATAATATACCTATCGGCTATCTTGCAAAGGAATTACGTAATAAATTTAATTATTTTCTTTAGTATAAATCTGAAATTTGAAGAAAACTAGAAAACTTAAAACAAAAAGGGACTATACAATTTTTTGGGGGGGCTAAGCCCCCCTAAGCCCCCCCCAATTTACGCCTATGACGTCGCGTTTCGAATTACATTGTAAAATGTACTGGTTTTACATGGATGCCTATGATACGTGCGGTGATTAAATTTTAATCAACTCAATAATTAAATATTACGACTTTATTACTACATAACATACGACACTTTATGGCATTCTCAATATTACACAACTACAAAACATATTGAGCAACAGAAAAATGTTAAACTTCATAGATTTTTAACTGACAATAAATTTACAGTTGAAGTTAACGGACATATATCAAAACAATTTCATTAAGAAAACGTTGTCTCCCAAAATCAACCCTGTCTGTTACATTTTTTTTAATTGCTATCAGTAGCATTACGGAGGATATCAAATTCTCCGTAAGATATTCCTTATTTGAGGATGACTTCATAATTTTTGTGGTAGGAGTAACATGCTCAACACTCAAATATCTCTACAAGAAACAGTTATCTTTGTGACTGGTTACACAAAATAGGATTCACCTTTTCAGCCAAAAAAAAAAAATCCCAATGCTCATTTTTCACAAGAAAAATTATAATACTGATAAATATTAATTTAAAAATTGGAGACATATGAATTCAAAAGAAAAAAATACCTAGAAATCCTGAGAATAATATTCAATTTTAAAACACTTGGACATACCACATTAAGACACTAAAAAAAAAATTAAATTCGGGATAAGCATTCTAAAAGCTATAGCTCAGACATCCTGGGGAGTTCACTCCAAACCTTTATTACAAGTATAAAAAGCTTTAATTTTTTCCAAAATTAAATACGGGTCCTTTTTATTTCATAATACCAAACATAAAAATTTGCAAATAATCAACACTATCCATAATAAAGGTTTAAGAAATTTCATAGGCACCTTCAAATCAAGTCCACAAAACAGCATCCATAATATTGCTGGAATACCATCTCTTCAAATCCGTAGACTAAAAAATATTATTATAGGCGCATCCAAAAGAGCAACGAATATATTAAAAATCATGGAAAACATTAAAACCGTATTAAAAAAGAACCGGATGGGCCTCGCTCTGCTGTACAGTTAGGGGTGGAGTGCACCTCGTTTATAGGATAGATCATTATTACAATGGATTTGTTAAATTTGAATGCAATGATAGATATCATTGTATACGAATAACGATTCTGAACGGAGTTAATATGTTTGTCTAGGATATAATACATTGTTATTTATAAATATTGTAAAAAGTATATTTTATTTTGAAACGATAAATATATTTTTCAATTAGGATGGGTTGGCAGTTGCATACAGCGACATAGTTTGTCAGTCTAGATTCTAGTATATTATACATTATATTATATTTTACATGTAATTTTATGTCAATATTCGCTGTTCAAACGCTTATAAAAAAAAATTGTGCCTATGGATTTTAATAATTTTTGAATGACATTAAGAAATACTTCTGTGGAATCTTTTATTAAGTTTTCAAATATTTTGTACGAGCCAAATTTTTTTTATCACCGATTATAAAAATAAAATGTAAAAAAATCGAATATTTTAAATGCCTATAAGTGGCTTAAAAATCAATATAATATTTTGAAAAAAATATGTCATAAAGGAAATGCCAATCTTAACAGCTGGTAGAAATTTAAAAAATCTGCGACTTATACTTTTTGAATTATAACAAATATATAAAATCGTTTGAGAATAAATCGCTATTTTATGCAATTTCGTAAATATTTAAATTGCAAACAGTCATAAAATGTTTTCCTCTAAGTCCGGTAGAAATTTTTTTAAAGATTTTTGAAGAGTAGCTTATAGATAAACTAATGTTAAAATGTTGAACCTTAAGTATGAACAGAAAAAATTTTATGAATTTTTATCTACAAAATAACTTGCAAATTATCGTGATTTTTACACATTTTATACAAATTTGAGCTTTAAGGGCTTATAAAAAAATTTGAGTAAACCTATCACAGATATTTTTTAGTTACGATAAGTTTAACTTATTATAAACCTTGTATTACATTTTCAAGAGTTTTGGGTCCGCCAATTAAATTTTATGGATGTTTAAAAACAAAAATTTTACAAAAATCGAAAATTTAAATTGTCTATAAATAAGTCAAAATATGTCAAAATACTTTGAAAACTTAACCATGTATAGAAAACGTCAATATAAAGATTTGGTGAAAATTTCAAGTTGTTCCGGTTTTTCGTTTTTGAGTTAGAGCATTTAAAAAAAATGTAATTTGTAAAAACGTGATTTTGCGTAAAATTTCCGGTTTTTTCGTAATTTTTTTATCGTTTTTTTCGATTTTTTTTAAAAGTATTGAAAAGTTGAATTTTAGACTAGCCAAAGTACTATCTACATTCACTTTCCTTTTAGAAAAGTTGCTACATAAGCAAATCGAAGCCTTTTTACTGTCAAAAAAGGTGTCGTCAGACACAAAAATAAAAAAATAAAAATAAAAAATAAAAATTAAAATAAAAACACACATCATTGTAAAACCAATAGATTCCATCACTCCGTTCAGAATCTAAAAAAAGAAAAATCCCTCATGCTGAAATAATTATTGGAGAAAATGTCAGTTCTTAAGGACTGCCAATTGGCAGTGTAATGAGTTAACTAGATCATTACAGCAGTGTTGGGTAAATTACTTTTAAAAAGTAATTAAATCACGTTACTCGTTACTTCAAATATTTTTATTCAAATTACATTTGCGTTAACTAAAATATTTTTAACACGTTATATTATTTTTTTATTAATAAAGCAATGCGTTACAAATAACGTTACTTTTTTTTATCTCTGAGAACAGTTATCATTTTTTTTGAACCACATTCACAATTCATATGATATATTTTACCATCATAGACTTAGTAATAATAGATCTATTATGTACAAAATGTAAGATAATATGTAAATGTACAATCATCTCGCTTATTAATTATAACATGGTTATACCTAGTTAAATTTAATTGCATACATTTAAACTCAAACTACACATGTCTATAATTCTAAATACAGCAATAAGGCAAGTTATTTGCTAAATAGCCACAAAACAAGTGAAACTAAGTGATACAGTGTAATAATGCCATAAATCATAATATCCAATTTTATCATACAACAATATAATTTCATTTAACTTAAAAATATTTTTTATATGTTGGCCATGGAAGTTCAGTGATATTTGATACACTTGCTGATACTTCAGTCTCAATAATTTCCCTCATTGTTTTAATTTTAAGTTAATATAAGTTATTATAAGTTATTATAGACACTAGAATATTATTTTATAAACGATGACGAAAGTACTAAGGTATCTAGTCAACTGTTGAACTGTTACTATTATTTATTTACCAGAACGTTTGGATTGTACGAGGTCCGACAACAATTAGGTTTAAACCTGGGAGATGCAGGTAGTTAATTGTTAAATAAAAAAATCAGTCCTTATCGACTAGAACTAATAAGTAATGGTAATAACTAAAGATGTTAAAATACTGTATTTTATTTTGTTGTTGTATAATACCGTATAATACCGGTATTATACCTGTATTATACCGTATAAAACATTCCAGTACCTCAAATTATTGGAAATTTAACAGAGGTTATAAACCTATTATTAATTATGAAATACGAATCATTTAAAAAAGGAATAATTTAAAAAATGACTAGAAGGTCAGAAAACATATAATACAAGATTTAATTTAATAATTTTAATGGATATTTTTAGAATGAGTACTTTCCCTACTCATTGGGAACATATGATATGATAATAATTATAAATGATAATAATAAATAATAATTTTATATCTAAATATTTTTAATCGTGGTAATAACTAAAAATAACGCCTTAATTCTTTTTTTTTTATACCGTCTGTATAAAATAATTTTATACCATGTGTATAATACCTTGTATAATACAGTTTTATACTACTGTATAATACAAACTAACATCTCTAGTAATAACTATAGACTTTGGTATTCGTATTAATATGTCTTAATATTAATAAATAACGTGTAAAATAACGCGTTAGTGCATTACAACATAAAAATTACTCTTTAAAAATAATTGCGTTACAATTGCATTACTTTAAGTAAAATATAATGAAATTACTGCTGCGTTACTGAAAAAGTAATTGCGTTACGTTACTACCCAACACTGGTCCTTGGACTGCTGGAAATTTCATTAATTCAGAAATGGAAACACTTCTAAAAACTGTACGCTACCGCATATATAAAGACAATAATTTTTACAAATAAGAAAGTTATAAAGGTTATACTGAAATATATACAGATGGTTCCAAATCTGACAAAGGAGTTGGCGCAGCAGTGAAATGTTAAGAAATAATATTAAGATTGCCTAATGACTGGTCCATATACACTACTGAAGCATAAACTAAAATTCAAGCCTTCATCCTTATTAAAAATAAAAACATACAAAAAATATCTGATATCAAATTGATAATTAAAAAAAAAAAAATTCAACGCCTGGAAAAAGGAATGGAAAATAACTAATTACAAATTATATTCAATTAAAAATCATATCCGTTCATGGATCAACAACTCATTTACCAGAAAAGATAAAATGGCCATAAACCGATTCAGAATAGATCACACCAGAGTAACACATGTTTACTTGATGAAAAAAAAAAAAGATCCACCTATACACCCAACTTGCAATTATTCCCTGACAACCACATTTTAACTAAACGTAGAAAGTATGAATCACAACGTCTCAAGTGTGGTCTATCTGACTGAAAGTCTAAACGCTGATACCACGAATGTTCTCAAATTTCTCAGGGTTACAAAACTCTATACGAAAATTTAGAAAAATATCAATATAAAAACATATAAAGCATCCATTTTTATGTAAGAATATTATAGATCAGCCACTATAGGAGTCAGCCAAATAATATCAAATAAATCACGTCGTGATCGTACGTTAACCGAGGAAAAACAACTCATGAACAACGAAAAATACAAACGGCTATTTGACCTAGTGAATGGAGACTGCAGGCAGTGACATACGTTCAAATTGTTTTACTCTGGCAGCGCGCAACCAGTTGACTGTCGTGTAGTCGCGCATATTTTACTGGCTACAACAACCAGTAAACATTGGCTTCCTAGTGTACGAGCAATCATGTGTTTCATTGGCTGCTTAGTACATCACGGCCCTTAATTGTACGTAATCTCAATTAATATTGTATCAATTTAGTTTTAAATTTTAACTTAATGTAGCATTCTATCTATTGATGTAATAAATATTTTAAATTTCTTGTAGCCAATAACACTAGTTGCCGAGGTAGTTATTAATAGATATTTTAACACACGTGTCACGGATTCACGTGGTACTTGAAATATACATGTTTATCTAAAATATATATCCGTTTTTATAATGATAAAATAAGTAATTTTGTGTTGAGTACTTGAATTTTTAATAAAATATTATTTGTACAGAATTAAAATGAGATTAAACATTTTTATTTTAGATTTAACATGTGACACGTGACACGTGAATTCCGTGAATTCACGTGTATTAAGAGCTCTAGTTACTATCAATAAACAACAAAAATAAAAAAAATATTTAAATAAATCTTCCAAGCACATGGCTTCGAAAAAATGCATACCTAGCCCGAATGTACTAGGTATGGACTATTTGGTATTTGATATTTAAAAAAGTTTTTGGTAACTTTTTAACGTTTTTTTTTTTGGGTGCCTATCAATTATATTAATTAATTATAATTTAAAATTTTACAGAATGACATTTTAACCATGCCGCAATTTTACGGCACGTTTCATTGAAGTACATTAAAATGATAAAAGCACTACACACAAGTGTCGTGCAGTAAAATTAACGTGCAACATTTCAGGAACTGACTTTACCATGACTTTACCGCGCGTTAAAAATGTCGTGCGACAAACTTGCTGTTTGTATGCATTGAAATGTATAAGTGATAACACTCGGGCAGTAATACGAGTAAACCCCGATATAATGTTATTTTGTACTGAAAACGTAATCATTGTTTTGTAGCTTTGCTCTTTTGTAAACATGTCGATTAATTTTAACATGTATTTATCAGATAAAACTCTCAAATGCTCGAAGAAGATATTTTATATATTGATATGTTAATAACGTCAATAGAATAAAGGTCTTTATTATGGTACAATATAATCAGTGCCGGCTCAAGGATTTTCACGGCCTGATGCGAAATAATAATTTTATTTGAAAGAGTTCTCTTTCCTAGATATTTGTACAAAATATAAAAATTGGCTATAACAAATATTTTCATTAACACTAGAGCGCTTTAATATTGGTTTAAATAAAGTAAGTCTTCCTGATTTCGTAAATTTGTTACACTTACCGGATCACCTATCGGTTATTACTTTTCAAACCAAGAGTACTTCGGTGTTTATTAGTAGTGTGTCACGCCTTATATGTCTAGATTATACAATATAAACATACATAAGTACGTTTCATAACATTTTCTTCTTAAATATTCAAATTATCCTAATAGATTCAATAATTGATTAAATAAATATTAATAAAATCTTCTTTTAATACATACAGACATTTTGAACGATAAAAGATACAAAAACATAAGTTAAATATAGTAAATTATAATATCATATAATAATATAATAATAATGTACGTAGGTATTAACATAATATTTTAATAGTACCCCAGTGGTATATTTTAAGAACTGGTTTAATAATCAATGTGTGATTAATTTAACATCTAATAAAATATTGAATTAAATTAAGAGATTACGTATAGTTTTCGGTTGAATCTCAATTCATTAAATATAAAAGTAACTCGTTTGATAGAGACGTCGGTAAAAGTATTAATAATACACGTTATTAACTATAAGTTATAAACCAAACAGTAAATATCATTACATTTATAAGTTTTAAAAAACGGTTGCTCAAGAGTAAAATTATTATTTTGTTTTTTGTTTGTGTAATTCTAGTAAGTTTAAGCATTGGGCCTGGTGCCCGGGCACACCTCGCGCTAGCCCCGAACACAATAAACTCTTACTCAGACCGAAACGAAAGAAGGAAGCGTTGGAGAGACATATTCTGTAAAATTAAACCAGTATTTTAGGAGCTGAATAATGTTTTACAGAATTATATTCTAGTACCCCATCGTTGACATGTATCATACACCGAAGAATTTTGGTTCAAAATCGTTACAACGAAAGATATCGCGCGGTAAAACAACTCTCGTCTGTTTTTCGATGTCTATAATACGCGGTAAAACTATTGCCCGTGTGTTGCCAGCCTTTGATAGCCACTATCGATCTGTTTACACGCTTCACTCTTGATAACAGTTTTCACGTTCTTCACGTTTAGTTGGTATCTCAATGCACTGTAGCATGGTCTTAAAAGATCTTCAAATATCGTGCTCGGTAGTAACCACGAATATCTCGATGACCACGAATTGAGATATATATAATTATATATATAGATAAGGTATTATCTATAGCAGTGATCCGTGATAGTGACTATCACGTTTTACCACCATCATGCGACAGCGGCTACTGTAAGTAGAAGTTATGAAGTCTTCATAAGCAACAATACTTCAGCCATTGATTTTTTAATCTTTATAGTTTACTATAAAATCCATGTTTCATCGATAAAATAAAATTCAATTTATTTATTTATTTCGTCATATCTCGTAGTTGTGTAATCATTCAACAACTGTAAATATAACCTTGAAATTTTTTACAACAGAATAGATAACAATTTTAATACATTCTGTGGTTTTTACTATATTATACATTTACTTTTTTTGGTTTGCATCAAATTGTGAAATATTTTGAATTTCTAATCCTTTAAGCAACAGTCAAATATGATGCCTTTAAAGAATGATCAGTCTATAATAACATTAGAAAAGAAGACCGCAGAAGAACCAAAAAAGTTGAAACCTTGTTGCGCTTGCCCAGATACAAAAAGAGTCCGAGATGCTTGGTAATATACTTAATTTTAACAGTTATTTTCAAAAAGTATTTTTATTTAATCTGATGGGTAATTACTCTCTACTTACTGATCAGTTTGTTGAAACTCATAATATTTTAAACTTTAATTTTTATTATTTAATTAAAATAGTAAATAGACTTGAAATAACTATAACTGACATATAAATAGATTTTCTTATTGTTTTTTTTTTGTAATAATATAATTACATTTAACACTGGTCCATGCTGTGTTAACACATCTTGTATAATAAATTACTTCTCAAGAAAAATATGTACCATTTAGTATTGCTAAAAATTCGTATATTTAGTATATCTTTTACCTAAGTTATCTTTGTATTGAATTCGCGGAAAAAAGGGCCAGAAAAAAAACCTAACAAAAAAAAAGCCCAAAAAAATAAACACTTCAAGGAAAAAAAGTATAGTCTCAACAGGTCAACCGACTGCTAGTATTACGTGTAGGTACTAGCAACTATCTCAATTACCAAGTAATGGAGTACTGTATGTAGTGTCAATATTACTCAGCTGGTTAATATATATAAATATTAAATTATATTCGTAAATACCGAACATTTTAACTATTTTGAGTTGTCTAAACTTTAAATACTTATAACTCATTAACTACTAGCCCTAAATTCGATTTATATGAATCAAAATACTTAGAACAATTGTCTGCTTTAAAATATGTAAAATATGAAATTAAAACTCTAAGTTGTCATTCATAAAAGTAAAAAACTTAAAAAATTGTAAGGATAAAATGATATAAGTGTACATATTTATATTTCTGGGCTTTTTTTTGGGATTTTTTTCCGCATACCCTATGTATTAATTAAGAAATTATAACCATTTCATTTCATTCACGATTATACACATTAAAATTAAATTATTTATAAATCTTATCGATTAATTTTAGTTTAACTATTTTATTTTTATAAAAAACATAATAAAGCATATAATAATTTTTCATTTTACCATATTTAATCGCATTTTTTTCTATGAGAATTTAGTAACATTTAACGTAAATTAGTTATACTGTAAAGTATGTCTAATATTTTGTACGAATTATACAGTCTAAACTGTCATTTATTAAGTAAATCTCATCTATTATAAAATAAAAGTATAAAAAAAATATATAAATATTATTTTATGAATCTTAATGATCGTTTTTAAGATTTATTTAAAAATATAATATAGATAATATTTAATACACTATTATAACTATTTTTATTACTTTTAAATTTTTTTCAGTATTATGGAAAACGGAGAAGAAAATTGTCAAAAACTAATTGAAGCACATAAGGAATGTATGAGAAAAATGGGTTTTAATATATAACAAAAGCATTCCTTATTTGTTATAGATGTGATTTTGTACAAATTGACTATGTAGATACTATTATTTTTTCTAGTCTATTAAATGTATATTAATTATTTATTTTTCAAACTATAGTTGAAGTAATTTTTAATGAAATACCTTAAAAATAATAGCATTTTAAACACCTTGTACTTCTCATTCTTAGAAAAAATTGATTTCTATGCATTAAATAAAGATAGTAATGAAATATAAAAAAATTAAAACTTAATGACAATACTAATAGTTCTTATATTGCCATCTTAATAATGTTTATAACACAAGTAAAAAAATTGATTTGTACTTAACAATAATATAAAACTAAAACTAAATTATTTCTTTTTTCTGCCTCCGCCTTTTCCTTTACCTTTATTCATTTCTTTGTGAGACGGCGATGAAGATTTCATAACTGCTTTCTTTTTCACCTGGAAATTAAATAATAAAATAATAGTCAATAAATAAATTAAACTCTACAGTTCTAGATTTACTCACTACAGAAATCAAGGCATCATTTGTGATGTCATCGTCATCTTCATTATCACTGACAATTGTTTCTTCATCATCTAGCACATCATCAATGTTATCAACCATATTTTTTTTTATTTTAACTAAACTAAATGCTGGCGCGCTTTTATTATATGCTCTGGTAAAAGCACTTTTCACTTTAGCTGGTATATTGGACATAGGATCTTTATGACCAGGCCACGTGGATAGATCATTAAGTGATTCAACATCATCCTTCACAAGATGATAATGATTCATAAAATTTAAGGATTTTTGAACACCATCACTACCTTCATCAATAAGAGGTTTAAGAATTGAATCTCGTAAAATTGTAATGTAATCAAGATTTATAGCTACTTTGCTGGCTGACAATCTAAAAAATTAATACACCAAATAAAGTAATTACTAAGAGTTAAATAAAAATATTTCTTTTCATCCTAAATACATACCTTATTCTCGTATGGATTTGTACTTCTTGTAATAGTCTATTCATTTTATTTCCTTTAGAAAATTTTCCTAGCCAAGAAGGGAAGTTGATTTGTTTACTAATATGACCTTTTAAAAATTCACCAGGAGCATAACTAGAAAATATTGCCTGAACAAAATATTAAAACTGTAAATATTTAGTTTATAAATATATTTTTAAAATATTAACTGAACAAAGCAATATTTTCATCACAACAACTAAATTCAAATTTCACTCATATTTTATATAATATTTGTAACCTAATCTAACCATAAGTAATGGATTTGATGTATATAATAACATAAAACATGTTTAAAAATAATAATAAATAAAATGTAAATACTTGAGTAGGCAGTAAGCTCCAATTATTAGTAGATCTAATTTTTCCACTAACTATATCCCCAGTACAAATACTGTCCGCTGCTAACGAATAACGTTCTAATTGTTTCCATTTAGGACCTCTGAAAAATTTGAATCAAACAAAAAATGTAGTTAAAATTCATCCAAAAAACAAAATTTAATATTACTTGACATCATGAGGAACTGCAGATAAATAGTTTTCTTGAACAAATAAAGGAGAAATGTTATAATCGTAAAAGAAAAGGTCACATTTATCGTTGATACTCATTGTACTATGTTCTTCAGCCGAAAAAACTTTTCGCAAAACATCCCATGGACCCTAAAAATAAATAATTTTATTAACAATTTAAATATCTGAGAAAAAAATAATAATCCATTACCAGTTTAATATATTTTTTGTTAACATTTAAATCATCTTTTCCTGCTGCAACAACTGACAAATGATTAAGTGTTAATCTTATATCATTATCTGTACTAGCAATAATTGAAGATAAAGTGTCTGGAGAAATTTTCAACTTTTCTTTATAACAAATACTCAACATAGCAGCCTAACATGATGTAAAATATTCAGTTATTTTATATACTAAAATATTAAATTCTTACTTTAATCTGTTCTAATTTTGGTTTGTGAAATCGAAGATCAAAACAATAGTTAGATAATGTACGTATTTTTGGATGATTTCGATCATTACACATACATATTACTGGACATTGTGCATTTTTAATCAATTGAATTAATTCTTGAACTCCACCTCGATCTTCATTACCTGCCATACCATCAACTTCATCCATTAACAAAGCATGATTTTTTGATACATTTTTCCCATTAAAATAAGGATTCAATGATGTAGTAGATAAAAGTTCAGATACATTATTTTGAAGTTGTTTTTTGGAACGAGTATCTGAAGCATTGAATTCTACAATATCAAAGCCCAACTCTTTACATACCAAATGTGCTGTAGTAGTTTTCCCTAAAAACCCAACATAATGTGTAATCAAATAAAACAACATACAATTAGTATAATTACCAACACCAGGTGAACCAGAAAGTAGTGCTGCTTTAAAATAACTTCCATTATCATCTTTTGCCCATGGACCTTTCAAAGAAAAAAAAATATTACATCTTGGTTAAAATATATATTTAAATTTATTATAAAACTTACTGGGTCGAACTAATTTTTTATTGACACCCAATCCATGATTTGAGTACCATGATTTCAACCAATTTAATAATTTATTTACATTACTCTTATCACCTGTTTGACCAATAATTTGTTTTAATGTTACTGGCTTATACTTTTCAACCCAAAGTTTTGATTCGACAGGTGTTTTAAGAATAGGAGATGCAACAATTTTATTTGAAGGAGATTCAGTTGCATATCCACTTTCCTAATATTTAAAATATCAAAACAGACAATAATTAGTAAAATATAAAAGAAAAGACTAAAAAATAATAATAATTCTTACTTGAGTGTCAGGTGATTGCACCGAATCAACTTTAAACTTTTTATTTTCAGGTGTTCTTGTAGGAGAAATTTTTCTTTTAAAACTAGTTTTATTATTAGATTTGTCTTTATCGCTAAAATCAAGTTTTTTTGGGGGGGATTCAGTTTCATTATTGAATTTTTTTGAATCGACTTCATATTTGTTTGGTGACAATGGAGGACTCTTTAATTTTTTTGCTATTAATGCTGTTTGTTTTGTTTTATTGGACATTGAATTAAGTGAAGAAGTAGATTTAATTGGTGATGATTTTGATGGGGAAATATTTTTTAATTTGACTGGAGAAGTTTTAAGTGATTTCAATTTAGAATTTTTCAATGGAGAATTTTTAAGTGTTTCAGTGATGTGATTTGATTTAGCAGGAGATTTTTTTGGAGATATAGCTATATCACTTGATATTGAGTCATCGAGTTGCTTCTCAATATTGTCTAATTCTTCCCATTCAATATCAATATCTTGTTCAAAAGGATCAGTCTGATTTTAGTAAAAACACAAAAATGTATGATTATCCAGTAGAATACTAGTTGAATGTATATTATATATTTTTTAAAAGTAATATTCAATTATAACAAATATATTTTTTGACTAATGCATAGTTAAAATTAATTAATTTATAAATATTAAATTATTAAAAAATGGAAAAATGTTTACAAAAAAAAAAAATTTAATTTCAGATTAAATAAAGAAAGTGTAAGGCAATTGTATAAAGAATATATGCATATGTCATTTACTTAACTAACTTTAATATTTCATAATTTTTAAACATTACTCTTACTTCTTTTTTTTTATTCCGTTTTGAAACTTTAACAGCACTTTGTTTTATTGGTTCTGAACCAAATATATCTATTGGATTAATAACTTTCAGTTTTTCAGGCAACTTTTTCTTTTGTTTATCAACTGGTGTAATAGGTACTACATCATCTTCTTCATCACTTGATAATACTAAGCGTTGTCTTTTTAATTTTCCTTTTGGGGTTTGTAGTTTAATTTCAGTTAAACTGTTTTTTTTATCAGAGGAAGCATTGCTTTTAAAGAAACTCCTAATATCCTAAAGAAACAATTAATTTTGTTAATATAATATAAAATACTAGGTAGGATATGCACTTATGTAAAAAGAAAATTGTACGTATATTATCAATAGGCTTAGATAGCTTTTCTAGCTAGGAATGCCTTAATAAAAAAAAAAAAAAAAAAAAGGTAGGATATAAAGACAAAATATTAAAAATATGTTAATTCTAATGATTCTTACAGCTTTTTTCTTTATAACTGTATTTAAAATGAATTACATATGTACATGTGTTGTGCAGTTTATAGTTTATTATTTTGAGTAAAGGTGATTTCAGCAACCTAATACTGATTGACTGCTTTCTATAAGAACCATAAAGTCACGATATACCATGCATAAAATTACAGAAAATGATAATTACAAAAATCAATATTTTTTCACTATATGAATTGAATTTAAAACATTGACTCTAATAATGAAAATTAATAGTGAATTTAGACCAAAACTTTAACAAGCAAACAATAATATGTTGATTATTTTTACTTCTAAATTCAACTAAAACAGAAAAGTAATTCATAATTTAAACAGAGCATTTTCTATCCACAATATCAAGCTCCTATAACTCATGAAGACTTGATATTTGAAACAAATAGATACATGTTGTACGACATAAGTGTACATATTGAAAAATAAAAATAAAATGTTAATGAAACTTTACTATACTATGGAGCCGATTTTTCAATGACGAATTGTGTTGTATAATTGCCTGTTCAGAAGTAAAATCCTATCATCACTCCTAGACTCGGATTAAAATAAGTCAT
Organism: Sipha maydis; assembly: GCA_034509805.1. Lineage (NCBI taxonomy): Eukaryota > Metazoa > Arthropoda > Insecta > Hemiptera > Aphididae > Sipha > Sipha maydis. The sequence goes on along the minus strand of JASXSY010000668.1, from coordinate 108,521 downwards.
TTGGAACATTGAATAATGGTAAGAACTATAACTCCATGTATAAATAAGTGTATAAAGTTTCGGTTATATTACGTAAAATAAGTACATTTCATGAGAAAACTTACTTTTGACATGATGATCAATTAAACCAGAAATTATAAATGTTGATATGACTAAAAGTTAAATAAAAATTGCAAATTCAAACATATTGAGAAAAAATAAAACATAAGATAATCGCGAAAATCAACCATAGGCTTTCAACCGCCAAAATAGTGCATTATTGTTGTTGGACATATAATCATTTGAAAACATTTCTACATCCCCTTATCATAAGATACTAACCTAAAATCACCGAATCATAGAAACATGCCCGCACGATCACTATGGCTCGACTGATACTGAGAATTCTAATCAGTTCGACGATTCAAATATATTTATTTGTAGTTCATAAGTCACAAATTGTGATCCAACACAGTTGAAGGAATAATAAGTTTTGCGTGTTGTGTGATTTAATCTAATGAAATCTTTCTATTGAAAAATATCATATTATTCTTTTAGAATTTTTAATAATGAATAATTGTTGTTATCAAGTGATTCTTTCTAAGCCAAAGCCAATGAGCATTCGAACTACTTTTAGCAAAGGTTGGATTATTTAGGATTTTAGAAACTAATTATATCTTACTAGTCGTAAATAATGCATTAAATTATATGCATAGTGTAACTATCTAAAAAAAAATAGTTTGATTTAATTAATCGATAAAAATATCAAAAACAGGCTATAATTGTTGTAAATTATATTTATATTATTAATGGTCAGATATGAAATTAAAAATACATTTTATGAACATTAAATTACATTTAGTGTTGAAAATAATATTCTCATTATTCTTTGATTAATCAATTTTTAGCCATTTTAAATTGCATGATAATCACAGTAAAAAATTATTCACTTAAATTACACACTGATTTTGAAACTTATTAAGATATGTATTATTTTGATTAATTTTAATTTTGCAGAGAAATTACAAGAAATAGAAAATATTATTAAAACATTGATAACAAATCAGACAACAAATGATTTAAAAAAACTGTTTGACGAAGGTGCTCTAATATCTAGAATGTGCTGTAAAGTAAAGAAAAAATTTAGAGGAGAAAAATTATTTAGACGTCTCAAACAAGTAATATTCAATTACCTCCAAAATACTTTGTACAAATACCTACCAATGGTTTTTACTATTTTAGCTTGTAATTTATTTTCTATTTTTTTTTAGCTCACTGTTTTCATTAAAAAATTGTATCTACTAAACATCCCAGAGGTGATTTTAAATTTATTGTCAACATTTGAAAATGGTATGCCAACAAAACAAGCTGGTCAATGGTTTGGCACCCGCATTTTAGCAGCTCTTCATTTAATCGATCAGTTGCAACAATTTAGTGAAGGAATAGCTCGACTTATAGTTAAAGTATTACAAAATGGTCAGTGTTGGTCAGAAATGAATATTGCACTTGCTATGGTCAGCAGAGTTTGGATACTTTCTAAATCATTGTATAAATCATTTTTACGCTCATATCAACGCTATAGACCTATGGTAAATCAGTTAAAAATGGCTGGATCTGAATGGTTACCAAACTTTGAATTACCTGAATGTTTTAATGGTAGTTTAATAGAAAATGATAAACAAATTGAAAACAATCAAAGGTTGGTGTATAAAAATTCTGTAGTAATTATTGTGTATAAATTAAAAAATATTTTAATTCTAGTGAATCAGAAGAAGAACTTGTTGAAAACCCAGGTTCTGTTATGTGCCGTAAGCCTGATCCAGAACCTATTGTAAAAAAAAGAAAAAGACCAGGCAAACAAATTCGAATGTTACAAGAGAAACGCAAACACAAAATCAAAGTTGTTAAAAAACAAAAATGTAATTAATTATTTTACTATTTGTATTATTATTTTATAAAAATGTTTTCAATTATTTGTACATTTTCCTCAATATGTATTGTGTTATTGTTATTTCAGAAAACTGATTATACTTGTTTAACAATATACTTTATGTTATCATTTTAAATAATTGTTTCCTAGGAAACCTTAACACCATGAATTTTACAAACTAATTTTAGGTTTATTTAGACTTAAATTTAACACTTCAACTACTTCAAGTTTACTAATTTCAACTAAATACATTTTATTCAATAAATAAATAAATAAATATTTTTATCATGCATACTTATGATAATTATATGACATCTTACAAAGCAGCCCATAAGATTTTACCATGTGTGACGTTTGAAAGTAATGTATGTGCAACTAAATTAAATTTATTTTCATTCTTTTAAAGTGAAAGAACATACTGTACAAAAAAAGATAAAATAAGTTTTTATGGTTTTTGTGTAAATTACATAAATATACTAATTAGTAGACCAACAATTAATTTTGAATTTAGATATCGTCTTTGGACTATGGAAAGGAATCGATGCCTAATAATCCAAATTTAAAACAATGGAATTATGATACGTCAACAAAAATTAATTATGGTTTTAAAATTGATACTATGGATCCGATGCAGAGATCGACAAGATTAAATATTGACAAAATTGATTATATGATACCTCATTGGGAAAAAGTACGTTATTATGTTATTAATAATAATTTACTATGAAAATAACACAATTTTATCTGCAGTACTCATCAATTCCTCCAACACGAATGAGTCTACCACCAACCGAGTATAATGATAAATACATATATTCAAGTATTAATCATACACCAACGACTATTGTAAGATTTAGTAAATTGTAAAAATTAACATGAATATAAATGTAAGATTGAAAATAGGTTCAACAAAAATTAGTTGCTCCCAAAGAAATGATTTCAATGCAAACATTAAAAATTAGTGATATGGGTATAGTTAGAAAAATGGACCCATATGTGAGTACTCAGAGATTAGCATATACGGAAATGAATCCAGTAAGTAATGAATAATTAATGAAAGAATTAATGTGCATAGGATGACACTATACCAGTAAACACATTAATGTACTTAAAATTGCATAATATACTGTATTAGATCACAGTAAAACAATTGAACTTTCAAAAACCGAAAGCAAATAAAATTATTGTGTCAGAATACAAGTTTTATTCATCAATATTCGATCAAAAAAATGGTATTCGATTATTACCAAAAACCATGAATTATGTTCCACACAAGTAATCGATGTTAATACATTTTATTAAGAATAATTTTAATACATAATACATTTTATTTTACAGTTCTCTTAAAACAGAGATGTCAGCTTCTTATAAAACACCAAATAATACACTATCAAAATTTGATTGTCCTATTGAAATTCCAGTATCCATTTCAAGGAATCCGACCTTGCCTCAAATTTTTTCAGTGCCTGGAATGTACACGAGCGAATACTCGAAAATTGGGAAATAAATCATTTAATAATATAAAACAATTTACAATGAGCTAAAGTAATTAGCTCAATCTAAATATTGTTGTAGAATTTGTTTTAGTAGAGACATATCATAATAATCAGCAATTGCCTTAAATGTCTTTAAATATGACATCATATCGTTTCTGGGAATAACTGTAGTGTAGCTACCAGCACACGAGCAGTAGGCATTAAGATTTTCCATTTTTATCTGTAAAAGAAATGTAATTACTTTATTATATTCTATACATTATATTATAAGAAATTGGAAAATTTTCAAAAGATTAGCTATAACAAAGAATCAAACACAAGACTAATGTTTCCAAGGCGATTGCTCTTCTGCTATGCTGCCTGATGGTATTGTCTAACTTTTGCTATTTTCCGATTCCTTAAATTAGTTTGATTTAATCAATAATTTTATTTTATTGATTTACTAAGATTTAAAATTCTGTTCAGGATAATAAAAGTTCTTAGAATACATCAATATGTACATACCTCCGAACATTTAGTACATTGCAAATCTTGAAGGGTATACGCCATTACTTTTCTACCAAGTGCATCAATCAATAAGTATTCAATTAGCATATTATCATAATGACTGTTGCAATTGGGACACAGCCATGTTTTTCTAGAAATAATTAATGCATTTATAAATTAATACATAATTTTTGATTAAAAAAACTGTATACATGAGTGTAATTACATACTAATCAAAATAAAAATTTTAGCATATCCCTAAATTTCAAATTTAATATCACTTTAAAATTTTAATTTTTTTGTAAGTATTATATTTAAGTTAAACTGATAGGCAACACCAAATCTAATTATGAATAATTATAATGTAGGAGAAAAAATTGAATAGTGTAGTATAGTAGTACCAAGAATAAATTAGTGTTGAAATAGTTAACTCATTTTATTTTTGGTAAATTTATGGCTGAGAAAAAAATAAAATATATACTCTTGAAGCTATATGATTTTTTTTCCAAATTAATACGATTTATTATAATTCCAAATAGATTATACAATTATAATAATATTCCAGTATTTGAAACTTAAAAAAAGAACATCTGAAAATTGTTTACCCTCTCAAATGCTAATTAAATTTTCTTTAAGTAATTGATTACTATAAATATCACTATTTCTGAACATACTTTCCATCAACAACACTTCGATGAGAATCTTTGCATAAATCTATATCTCTACAATGATTACAACTTTTACATATAACTTCAGGTAGTGTCCAAGAGAGACAAGGATCCGACCAATCAGCTTGATCACTAAAATCACCAACACCAATTAAACGTAAAAGATTTCGTCTTAGTTTCATAATATCATCTTCAATCCCAAAATCTAGTGAAAGCACCTGAAATACATAAAATAAAACATTTTTAAATTATGAATTGCTTAGTTAAAGTAGGAAACTTACTTTACAAACAGTTTTTACAAATTGTAAAGCTGGATTTAAATGTTTTCCTTTATTTTGCAAAAATGGTGAAAGAGATTCTTGGAGTTCGACATCCAAAATAGGATATTTTTTGTAAATTTTTTGAGTTACCCTATTTTAATTATCTTATATTATTATAATAATTAAATCATTAAGCAATAAACATTCATTTTATTTACGTGAATAATCTTGTGGTAAGTTCTTCTGAAATTATAGTTTTAGCATATTCTGCTACACGTTCACATGAAGCAACACCAAGCATGTTGCTTTGAGTGACTTGTGATAAAGATTCTGAAATACGTTTCAGAGTTACAGAATCAATTGACTTCATATGTTTATAAATGGCACTCATGTATAAGGCAATCGTTTCTTCAAAATGTTTACGAGCATGACATACATTAGGCAAATATTCTGATATGTTCCAATTCATTTCAATTCCAACCTTTAAGTATAATATATTTATAAATGATTCATTTTTTTAAAATTATTTTATAAGATTCAATATTACCTCTTCAATATCTGGTCCAGGTGCCACATGTTCTTTGAGAAGTTGTTCAACATCATCATTTGCCATATCAATTATATCACCCATTGCTTCTTTTAATTTTTCAGAAAATTTTGCTTTTACTCCAGAATAATTCCACTGTTCATAAGAAAAATGCAATATTAAAGACAAAACAAAAACATTTAATTAAAGTATCATATATATTAATTTACCAAATCCAACCACATTAAATATTCCCAACATGGCCCTAAGGATATTTGTAAGCTATGAAATAATTCCTTATTAGTTATATTTTGTACAACATAGCGCACATAAAATATTGCATCTTCTAATGACTTTTTCTTTGTACAAATTACTATTTTGTTGAAATTAGCAAAAATGATCGTAGAACCAAGACGTTTAAATTCTGCAATTAACTAAAAGTTTAATGATTTAGATCTATTTAATATTGAACAAATTAATATTTTATATCATTACTGAATTTACCTGCATAAAAAGTTTTCTCATTAAACTATAAAGTGTTTTGCGCAAAGCTGGGTCATACAGTAATGCATTAGGTGATCTAAGCCATCTAAATAATATTAAAAATTAAATTATATTAAAACTAAATAAAATATTTATTGAAGAGCAAGTAGACCAATATATCAATGCTTGCTTTTATCTCGGATATATATAATTTATTAAAGTACCTGTAGAAATGAACCATTTGAAAATCTGCATATGGGTTTTTATGCAGTACAACATCACGAAACCAAACATTCACCATTGATCGTAAAACTCTAAAAGCAGCAGAACACAAAGCTATTTCATCATATGTTGGTGTTACAAATGTCCCCCCGTCCATTATTTCTTCGATAGATGCTTGAGGTATTTGATCAAATGCAACACCTGCACTAGTACCTATAATGTGTAAATAAAAATGTTTTAATAATATATTATATTTATTATTCAAATAAATATGTTTATAAATGTAGTATTTAAAACCTTCAAAATCATTAATATGATGAGACTGCAATAGTGTTGTTACAGGTAAAGCATCAATTTCAAGTTCAATACAATATGAAGTATAACACCCTTCATTATTGACAAGCATACTGGAACTTTCTTCAGAATCCATTAACATTCTAATAATAAAAATAATTATAATTGTTAATTGATGCAATACACATTTAAATATTTTATTGTTTTATTGTAATTGAATTACTCATACAAGCAGTAAATAAAAAGTATTTTAGATACTACTAAAAATGTCTTACTATTATTTTGTGAAGTATTAAACATGCATTATGACAGTATTTTGTAATAATTAGTAATATAGGTTTATAATAAATTAAAAAAGTTGTCTGTTTATATTACATACATAAATTCTTGAATTTCTTCATTTTGTTTTGTAGTTAGTCACTCTATTCAGAGTAATAATTTTATTTCACTTAGTGATAATTTAAAGGAAATTGAAACAAAGTAAAAGTGCCCAACAAAAAAAAAAAATCTTTACTCAAAATACTTAAGCACTAAAATATTTAAAATAGTATAGGTACTGTAGTAAGTTTTTAAATACAAGTGAACAAATACCTTTAATACTGCTTACAAATTAGAATAATTACCTATTGTCGTCATTTTCACGGCCACCTAAATCAGGTTTATCTGTTTCAGAGATCCATAATACAAAATTATGTTTCATTAAATGTCTAGCAAAAAATATATCCGAGGCAAATAATGTTACATCTGATGGTAAATTTCCAATAGGTATTTGAAGATATCTACATTGTTCTACCACAATACTCATATTTTCTGGACTATTTAGATAGTGATTGACAATCAGATTACACCCTAAACGTTGCCATTCCATTTGAGTATACATAGAAGCAGCAGCTGAATCTTGTATGTGAAGAGTTACAATTGGAAATTCATTCATTATTGGAATATTGGATATTAAAACTTGATTATCTAAATTAATGAAAATGATTTTAAAATAATACCATTTGTTTCATTTATTAAAATGTAATATTATACCTATAGCAGACTGAACAATAAGCATTGTAGGTCCTCGTTTTTCATCCCTATAAGATTGAAGAGTTCTTTGAATTTGTCTATAAACTAGTCTTTCTTCGGTTTCTATTCTAACTTCAAAAGTAATATCAGATGGAGTATCAGATTCTTTGTGTCCACGAGAAATTCTATAAAATATAAAAATAAATAAAGTATCATAAAATAATTATACTTTATAATTAATTGAAATGATAAATATTACTTCTTATTGCGTTCTTTGCCGTACAAAGTATTTAAATTTGCCATACGATTAGAACGAACTGTATCTATTACCCAAACAAACGCTTTTTTATTAGGTGTTAAAAATAATGCATACATAGCACGCACACCTGTTGAAGCTTTATTAGAATACAGATATATGTCTTTAAGGGAACTCTATCAAAAAAATAAAATTAATACATTTTCTATTATTACATTCAAAACATATTGTACATACATTTATTAGATATTTATGAGACACTTGTTTCATTTGTTCTAGTGAAAAATTTCCTAGATCAGGTAATGCAGCCATTTTTTTTGCTGCTTCTAATGTGACAGAACATACACACCCAAGATTTAACAAAGCTCTTAATTCTGGTGTTACTTTGGTTTCATATATTCCTTCAACACCAGGTTTTGATAAAATAAAATTGCTAAACAAAAATAATTCAAACACAATATTTTAATTTATTAATTCAATTATAAATAAAACTTACTCTAAAGTTTTACTAAAATCTTTTTCTAGAATTGTATATTGATACAAGTTTAAAACTGGTCTAGCTCTGGGCAATATCATGTTTACTTTAGTACAACAATTTGATTTTTCATAATCATTAGTCTCGGTATGTCTCTGGTTAACATAAAAGGTCCTCGGTATATTCATTCGTATGTTATGCAACTCATCTCCAATCATGGCCCACAGTTTTAAAACACCAGGATCACCAGACTGACACACTTGTATAATTTGCCAAGGTTGACTTAGCAATGTTTGTTGTGCTCGTCTTAAAAACCCTCCTAATGTACCAGCACGTCCTTTGGTAACTTGATCATCCCGCATACGTTTTCCATGGTTGCCAACTATTTTAGCTCTCATTTCAAGTTGCCAATTCCATTTTTTCTTTTGATATACAATCCAATTCTAAAAATATTTAATTAATTTTAAACACATATAATTTTATTAATCGGTTGATAAATTATCCATTATTATAAAATTCTAGGTTTATAAATTATTACAGAAAATATTTAAATCCTTTATGATGGCATAATGACTACTATAAAATATATTAGTATTAAGAAGTTTAAACTAACCTTAATATCACTAGTTGGTGGTGGTGGTCCGAGAGCTGCTTTCCAGTTTCTAGCATCTAGTGGTGAAGGATCACGTTTACGCTTTTTGGTTACTATAGGTCTTGGTACAATTTCGGTATTATTATCATTATTTTCACCAATATCTTCTATATCAGGAAGTATCTGTTGTTCTGATTTATGTTCTTGTGCGTTAATTGGCAAAGCTTGAAACATTGTCGTGATTTTTCTTTGTTTTAATGGATCAGCTTTCATTAACATTTTTCGGTGTAACCAATCTGGATGTTTGACTCTTGGTACAGGATTAGCAACCTTAAATAAAATTAAGAATTATCAACTATTCTTATAAAACTTTGTTTTTTAAAATAATTTCATTAAAGCACATACTCCTTGCAAAGTTGCTGGTATTGTAATAATTTTTTGAATAGTACCACTTAAACGTTCAATATAATAATCCCAATCAAGAACATCACGAATATCAATATCATCTATTGAGTTATCATTAAGCCATCTTCTTAAATAATGTCTTTTAACACTTAACTCAGATTGAAATATAGCTAATGGTATGGCTCTTTGAGTAACTGGAGTACCTTCTGGTTTTTTAGATATTATAAAACGGCAAGCAAGTCCTTTATCTTTGACCATTTGATCACCCAAAAATTCAGCTAAACGCTTAGCTGTTGATATAGAAGTGGATTTTTGAGCTCCATAATCTTCAAGTTTACGACTCATGGAACGATTTTCTGATATTAATTCAAATAACTCAGAATCTGGCATATTTTTCCCCTATAATAAATTATTTTTAAATTAAATTAAAAATGATTTTTATTTTTATAAAATGTATAAATTTAATACATTTTTTAATACATTTAATATAATAATTAGTTACTACTTACTTTAGAGTACAAAACATCTAACCAGTAGTCAGCAACAGTGGCAACATTATCATAACATTGTTCTAATGTATTGCCTTTTAAAAAAGCATCAAACACTGATGATTGAAAAATCTTAATTATTTGTAGTTCTCCTCGTCTTTTAACTTCAAAACTATATAAAATTTAATTTTATTAGCTAAAATTTAGAAAATTTAAGCACTACAAACCCTTTTAATTCTGCTAATGATTTATCAAAATTGAACACTGCATAGCGTTTTTTTAATTTTTTCCCTTCTTCCTTAGAAGCAGGTAAAACCATTGCTAAGTATGGACCATCAACTTCAAAGAATATAGAATTTTCACTTCTCTGTTTATAAACTAAGTTCTTTGAATCAACTAAGTCATGGTAAAAATGATTTGTGAAATGTTCCTAAATATAAATCTATATTTATTTTTCTATTTATTTACATTAATTATAAAAATAAACTTATTTAACGAACTTTGACCATCGAGTTTAATACAGCATTGGGGAAGGATACAGTAAATTTAGACTTTTTTGCATAAGTCGATTCAACTGTATAATTTTCAGGAAATGTTGATGGAAGAACACACCATATGCCATCAGTATCTAATTCTAAAGGCCTGCCAATTTTTTCTATTATTTCACGAGCTTTTGTTATTATAGCAGCACCTGTACAACATACTATTCCAGCCATTTCCATACTATGCCAACGTGCACTATAAATTAATAAAAACTAATTATTTTCCGATAGCATATAGGTTTTAATAGGTATATAAGTAATATTAATTGAAAAATGAATAAATTATTTTACTGATTCTAGTTCATAAAATCCAACTTAGTTCCCCTTCCGCCCCTTTATAATTTACTCAACACAAAAATCAGAAAATTCCTAATTTCTTGATATGTTAATGAATTCATTTGTGCAACATTTGTATTTTTATTATATTACAGTGAAACCTCCTTTAACGGTAATTTTTTTTGGAAAGAGGACAATTTTCACTTTTTTTCTATAAGAAAATCTCTATATATGGAGCACTCCAAATAATGAATACTTTTATGATAATTTTAATTTTTAAAATTGATAATTTCATTGTAAATTAAGAATCATTTTGGAATACCTAAATAAAAGTCTACACTATTCAAGTTGTATTTTATTATACAATATAGTATACCTTTTTTTACCTCACATTTTTTTATGTCAATAAAATATATTATTTTTATTAATGTTAATTTTTAATATTTATATAAATATGCAAATTAATGTAATTAATGCAAATAAAATTATTTTACTTTAATAAAAATTTAATTTCTCCCTGAATAACAGATAAAGTTGTAGCAACCAATAGTGTCGAGTATTTAAAGGTTCAGCTGTAATTTATTTTTTATCTCATTTTTGTTTTATTTAAACTTTATGGAATATTTGTGTGAAATATTTGAAGAAACAGCAAATTTCTTAGAAACATACTGCAATGTACTTTTTAATTTTCAATTTATTTTATAATTTGTGTCACAAAATTTTTAATTTTTTTCATTCATATTTTAAAATTAAATACTAAATAAAAATGTATACAATAAAAAAAAATTTAAGAGTTTTTATAATATTAAGCAATAATATTATTTTTATGATAATATAACTATTTACCCTTTTCTCATAACATAGCCATAAAATGAATTGAGAATACATTTATGAGCTAATTGTAGTGAATCATATAAAACTTCACGGTTTTTAGCCGATTTAATTTCAACAGGGTCACCTTTAGAAATTGCCTCAGATATTTGTTTTTTAGCAACTTTGCACATTCCTTTATACTCATAACGTCTATCTCTGAATGCTCGTACTGTGTCAACATAAAATGAATTTTCTTTTTGACAAATAGTTGTAGAACGTTCTTCAATTTTGGTAACATGAGTTTTTTTATATACTTTGCGACAATACTCAGTTAAACGTTTTTTTTCCCAAATGGCTCTTTCATCTCGTCGAAGTTGATGAAATGCTCTAGGAGGATCATTAGGAAATTGTCCAGGAAACTTTTCAGTTTCCAATTGTTGTTGAATACGTTGAAATTCTGTTCGTGAAGCTGGCACTAAAAATAGTTTTAAACATAAATTAATAATAATTTTAAGATATAAATAAATAATAACCTACTTAGTTCTCCTCGCCATTGCCAAGTCATTGTTCTTTGACATTTAGCACCAGGAACATTAAAATCACAAGCAGCACATATTTCTTCATTTACCATAGCTGAAGGTTGTAATCGATTAGTAAGTATAATGTTCGGATACATAGCACCAACATCCAAATGGTATATAAGTGGTTTTAATAATGGATAAGAATCTGATTTTAAGATTTCTAACTTTTCAACAACATCTTTCAATATTTCATTTAGATTCGTGACACTATCCATAGGGACATTTTCTTCTTCTTCAATTGCAAATTTAAATATTTCAGCTGCTTTTTCTATTAACATATCAAAAGCTGATGTATCTAATCTAAATCTACAAGGTATATCAGCCCGAAAAAGGCCAGATTCCAAAGCTTCCACATGACCACCAACATAAGTTTCTTGATCTAATACATGACCATCTTCACTAAGTTTATTTAACTCTTGTTCTTGTTTATTTGGAAATATTATATTAGCATGAAATGCCTCTACCATCAAAAGACTTTCACAAAGTGTCCCAGAACCTTTTCTTAAAACCTAAAAATTAAACATATTTTATGAAAACTTAAAATTGTTTAGTAAAAATAACTTTTTTTTATTAAAATAGTCAGATCTTAAAAAAACTTTAATAAAACAATAATTTAATCTAATATTAGTTGGAATTTAATTTAATTTTAAATATTAAAACTAATAAATAATAATAATTTTTAAATTACAGTTCTCTTATGAACAAAGACATAATTTAAATATACAGTACTTTATTACTCGAGCTCACAAAGATTTTATATTCTAATTTTATTTTTTGTTTAAATGAACAATAATAAAACCCACAGATGTTTGTTGTAATTTTAATAATAATAACACTGTTAATATTTTCATAATTTAGACTATAAAAGATATTAATTAAAGTCATATAGAATAAATGTTTAAATTTAATATACTTTATTGTTAAAAATTAATGTATCTTAGTTTTGTAAACTATTTTAATTTAATACTAAGCTTTTCTGTAGTTAAAGTCATAATAAATAATAATTACGAATTTGCTACTTTTCACAATGTAAAAAAATGATAATATGACTTTAATACATTAACAAAATAAATTGTTATTTTTTGATAGAAAACTTCAATACATTTTATCAAAATTTAAAAATATTATATATAATATTATTTAAATAAATTAAAAACTAAAAAATAAATTTATTCTAATTAAATTGTATTTAATTATGGTTGTTTTTAGGCAATTTAGTCAGTAAAAATTATATAATGATAATGGGATTGAAAGGTATATAGTCTAGTATCTATACCATACTTAACGCTATAATTCTAAATTTAATTGAAAGTAAAATATAATAGTACTTTTCTCTAGAGGAGAGTAAACTACAACGATTTTTTAAAAACATTGATATTTTTGCCCGATTTATCAAAACCCAACATTAATGTTTTTATTTCAATGTATCGAGAAAAATATAAATTTTTTACTCTTAAGTCTGATGTAAAAAAAAAAAGTATTTTTAAAAAATTTAAATTTTAGAGAAAAAAATTATTGTTTATTTGGTGGTTGGGTGAGCTTTTTCATTCATAACATAGTTCAATTAATTTGTAAGTATTAGGTGAGTTACACCAGTATTATTGACAATCTTTTATTAAAAAAAAAAAGTATAAAAAAGTATAAAAAAATAAAAATATTTATTATTTAAAGTTTACCCAATTTATTACTATTTAATGGTAGGTATAATATTACAAAAATAACTAAAAATTATTTTTGTAATTTCTAAAATTCCATTGCACATTAAAAAAGCCGATTTTTAATTTAAAAAAAATTTTTAAAAATTGTTTATGATAACATAGTCAAACATCTATGTTTTTCTTATGTAAATTTAATTTTGAAAACATTGATGTTTCAAATTAAAATATATCGATACATTGAATATTGATGTTCAAATTTTTTTGGCTATCTCTATTTTTCTCCTATATATGTATATTTTCTCTGTCAAATAATTTATAATATTTAGACATTGCAAAGTACTAATTATTAACATATTTTGTTAATCACAAATAAAACAGAACAATAAAAATTTTAAATAAAATGATTCTAGGCAATAATCAATGTTTCATTCATAAATAATTGTTAAATTTAATTTTCCTCTATGATAATTTCTTTTAATCTTAAGAATTGAGAAAATATTGTTGATACATATTCTAAAAATATTAAGTTTAAATTACATTAAAAATTAAATAATTTCATTTTTCCATAACAGAGATTATTTTCAGTTTTTGATTATATTTTTATATATTTTACCTTTTACAAAAATCTACTATGGTTAATATTAGTGTTATTATTTATAGAACATTTAATAAAATTATATTATTAATAGTGAATAATTAAAACATATTGGTTTATCTTGTTACATTACACATCTTTTAACATAAGACATGTGACACATTGACATGTTATTAAAATTATTTACCTTTAGGGGTAATAATTGGGTGATGAGAAAACATAATAACAACATTTAATATGTCAATCAAAAATTAATTAATTTTCACTCATAAATATTAATTAAATTGATTCTTGCTCATTCATCACCCTAACATTACTTGATGTGTGTTAATTACTGACACCTATAAAATATTCACTATCAACTCCTACATAATATGAAAACTTTGATTTCGCCATATATAAGACCATAAGCTACTGGGTACCATCAGTTCACAAGTTCAACTATTCCTATACTCACTTGCTGATACTAAATAGGTAAGTATTATCAATATTTATTCGCAACAATATAAAGGTAATTTTATCATTTTTTACAGCAACTTTTTAATTTAGAAAAAATTTGAGATAATTTATTTTATTATGATAAAAAACTTTGAAACTAACAAATTTTAATAATCAATAAATTTTATTATTTTATTTAATTTTAGAACATAATGAAGATCAATTTATACTTGAGTTTACTCTTTATGGCAATGGTCATCAAAATGGTTACTGCTAATGTAAGACTACAGCGTTCACCACAGCAATACTGCGGTTCTAAATTAGCAGACATAATGAGAGTTTTATGTAAAACCAAGTACAATGAAAAAAAGATAAAAAGAAACCCAATGGGTGAGTTTTATAATTATTGTATAAACAAAAAATATAATAAATAATAGTAAATAGTAAGTACCAAATAGAACATTCATACTTTTTACTTGATAAAACACATCAATTTCTTACAGTCTATATTATATTATATTATATTTGATTAAATATTTATACTTGTAAGCTGAGGCTTTTTAAAACTTATTTATTTATTTATTAAGAAACATTTTTTAATATTTTTAACTTTTAATTTTGGATATTACAAATGTTATTAAAATAAATCTATAACTACAAAGAAAATGAGGTACAATAATTAGTTACAAAAAATAGAAAATTTAAAAAAATAAATGCTGTAACAATTTATTATTACATTTTTTTACATATTTTGTAACTTATTGTATATAAAAAAAAATTAATTCAAACAAAGTTAATATTATTAAAGTAATTTTTAAAATGATATTAATTGAACAAACATAATTAACTCTCATTATAATGCTAGTATAATTATAATAAATAGTAATAATTGTTGAAAATATTACACAGAATAAAGAACATTTAGCATTGGTTAGACAATATCTTAAAAATTAAGTTTTTAATAATACATTTACTAAGAATCTCTATTTATTTCTATAATTTATTAAAAAATTGATTTAAAAAACAACTGATTTACAATGTAATTTATGATAATTATCCCTATAATTATTTCATCAAAGTTGAAATATCTTATACAACTTTTGAATCACAGTGACTGCCTTTAATTAATTTCCAAAAATATTAATAACATTTTTATTTAAATAATATATATATATATATATATATATTTTTAAAAATTATTTATTAAATAGATTCAGAAATCTGGGATTACAATGACCTAGAAGACTACAATGCAATTGACTACCCATACCGATCAAAGCAAGACGCAATGACATTCATGCCAACACGTTTACTACGTGGTGGAAAATCAAGGATCATTGATGAATGTTGTCGCAAACCTTGCTATTTAGCTGAACTACAAGGTTATTGTGCTAATTGATACTTAAATTGATAACATTAGATTTAGTTTTAACATTTTTGGATACTGAATAAAGTTCTAATTATTATGTAAAAATATTTGTATTGTTATTCTTACCTCGTCAGGTTCCATAGGAATAATTGTACATAATGCAAAAATAAAAGGATGGACATATTTCATGTATAAATAATAAGTAGCAACAGCATCAGATACTGAATAATTAGATAGTACTTGAGGTTCATCTGTTGCTAGTCGACACATATCTTCAGGATCAAGCTCAACAGGGTCATACCGTAGTTTTGCTTTAGCAACAGCCTTTAAATTTTGTGAGCCTACTGGAAGATATGAATCTCGCTTTACCCAACTAAAATATTAAAATAAAATAATAGAGTAATATAATATTTTAAGTTAAAATTTAGGATAATTTTTATTGAAAATGTACAAATGTACTAGAAATATTTTATACAAAGTAAAATATACAAATTATGTCTTTCAACGTTCAATCAGATATGTACCAAAATATATCTAGATCAATTAATTTTATTATGTACTAATAATGTTTTAAAACAATAACACGACTATAAAAATTATAAAAAAAAAAAATTAATTTTTTATAAATAACTTCAACTTTAAAAAGGGGTGTTGAGAAATTAATTTTGTTCATTCAAAATGAAATCCTATACAATATATTTTTAAATTAAAATTCAAGAACTATTAATTACCAAGAAACAATTTTAATGTTTTCATGTTTTCCCATAAATAGTAACTTAATTTAAAAATCAAATAATAAATTATATTTTTATACTATGTTTGTTTTACTTGGATTACTTCTAGGGAGTTCAAAAATATAAGCTATGTTTAATTCTGAATTTAAATAAAAACAATAATTCCCTCAATCTACTTTAAATATTTCACTAAAATTGTACAATATAATAAAAGTATTATTCATTTTTATGAAATTATATATAAGATTCAAAATATTATTTTTATTTAAGGATATTTTCCATAAAATTAATAAATTAATTAATATTTTTAATTATGATTACTAGTATTATTTCTTTCCTCAAGGGGAAGTATTCATTACTATGGGTATAATGAACCAGGGGCCCCATGTTTACTACTGGTGGAAAGTCCTCTATGGACGATTCCAGTAGATAACATGGTGTAGGGAATGTGACGTACCCACCCCTCTACATACTATAAAGTGTGTAGCAATAGCCTCCAGTCGGACTTGAAAGAATTCAAATGGATTCCCTGTTTTAGAGTTAAATCTAAGGCTAACAACCCTACCTCGTAAAAGACTTACAACATACTAGATGTAGCAAATTACATAAAAAGAAAATGACTGTAATGGGCAGGTCACGCGTGGAGAAAACCTAAATCCACGATAAACACGGTTCTACAAGATAACCCAAGGAAAAAACCTTTGGGAAAACCCTGAATAAGATGGAAGATTGTGTTAGGAGAGAGGTAGCAGACTTTTACCCAGATGAAGATCGACATATTTTGGCGTAAAATTGTGATTTATGGATAGAGTTATGTTTGGATGAGTGGTATAAAAGGCTGTAAAAAAAAAAAAAATTTTTCTTACCATAAACAATCCATGTGCATAGCTGGTCGACAACTATATATTCCAGCACTATTTTTGGAAAATCCTATTTCCTGTGACATATTTAAATCATGGATTGCTGCTCGAGTTTCCACAAATGGCCAATCAAAAAAATCACCATTATAAGTCACAATTATATGAGGACAAATGTCCATAATATGTTCAAAAAAGCGATTAATCAGAGCAGCTTCATCCGGTTCATTAAAAATAGTAAATAAACCTACAAATATATATATATTTTTAAAACTATAGCATAAGTAATGAAGAACAAATCGTTAATATTAATATGGTTACCTTCAAATTCTGGATTTGGTGTATATTCAAAATCATCAACATCTTTAGATATAATTTCACGATTAGTAATTAAGTATCCTTGACCATCAATCATATATGAAATCATCATAATTTGATCAGTATTTGCATCAGGAAATTTCAAAGGAAGTTTTGTGGTTTCAATATCAAAAGCCAAAACAATCATATCAGGTCTATCAATAATATCATCACGGCGGGTAAAAGTTGCTTGGTTATAGGGTCCACGGCATTGAACAGTATACCATAATCCAGTGAATATCTTGAGGTCTGTAGATACTCGGATATGATATACTACATCATATTCTCTATAAATAAATTGATTATTTAATTAATTATTTATTTTGATTAAGTAAAATATACAATTCAGTAAATCCAAAAAAAAAAAAAAATGACTACCTACATTTATTTTGAAATAAAAGTAAAATTTAGTTTAGTTTTCAAATTATATAAATTTAAGAAATAGACTTTTAATAAATAATAAATTTAGTTATTTATATTAAAAACAAATTTCTATAGTATAACTATTAATATAATATTACATCAAAACTAATCCTAATGTTTTACCTACTTTTTTATCAAGCAAAAAATTATAATTATTCTTAACAAAATAGTAATCAAAGTAAAAAATTACTTAAAAAAAAGATATTTTATAAAAAAAATGCAATTTAACTATTAAAATTCATGCATTAAATAATTAATAGTAAATTGAAGTTCAAGAAAACCAAATAAATGAATATTATTTGTTTTAAGTAAAATAATTATAATAAATTATTCATTTAGTGACCTGATATCAATAATATTTTCCATATGATCAACTTGCTTCTTCGATGAAGCTACTTCTGATAAATTAGCTAAAGATTCTGTTAACATTTCAGTGTAATAAGAGTTATTTTTTGATGCCAAACGATTTTTGCGTACAGCTGGCATTATAGCTTGTTTTACTTTATTCAATTCAGTAATAGTAGCAAATGAAATTTTTATGTATCTTTGTTGTAAACCTATCAAGTGATTTGACTAAACATAAAAATGATTGTTGTATTAATTATAAAATAAAAGTAGTTAAATATTAAAATAGTAATAAGTACCATATCTAGATCCTCTTTCATAACTGTCTGAATACTGGTAAAACTACCTGCAAACTTTTTACTTATGTATGCCACAACTTCTTGAACATATTCTTTTTTAGCTAAAAGATAGAAATATGGCTGAAATGGTTGGGTAATTCTGAACCGGGATCCATCATCTTTAATGAAATAATAATCTACAGCAGCTACCAAACGCTTATCTTCATCAACAATTTCAGTCTAAAAATAATTCTACTAATTAGAACTATCATGAGTTGAACAAGTATTCAATACAATGTTAATGTGAAATATATATTTACGCTATGCATATTGATGAGGTAACCGGTATGCTCCTGGTAATCTTTGATGCGGATAAAACCATATTTATTGTCAATTAAATCATTTTCAATCGACTGCTTTACTCTAGAATCGTTGGAGTCTTCTTTAAATTGGCTAGATTAAAACATTTTTAAAATATTTAATTAAAAATGACCTTTATAACTTAATTAAGAATCTTCACGTGAACAAATACATACTTAAAAAAGGACTTCTCTGGAGGTTTTACAAAACGACCTGTATTTGCTGGACTCATGTTTGCATGTTGTATAATTCACAAATACTATTAAATAATATTGAAAATGAGTACCGAAATACCTACTTACTATTATTCAATGAGACATATTACAGGTATTTACATTCATTGTGATAAAACACTGAACAAATTGGCGGGAATATTAACCATGGAAAAAACTGTTATTATTATTTTTTTTTCTTGATAACATTTAAACGGGATATTACTATACTTTCACAAAATAAATTAATTCTGTGATGTTTCAATCATATGCCATATCTTACAACCAGAGTAGTTTTTAGAGTATGTGAGGTCCCACGGTTTAATATAAACTGCAGACCTTTAAATACATAAACTATGATACACGTATTTTTTTAACACATCAATTATTATTAGCTATCAATAAACTTCATAACTTTATCAGTATAGGTAAAAATTAAATTTTTATATGAATTTGTTACCTATAAGCTCATCGTTTATTTTAATTTTTACTTTATTTAATGTACTGTAAAAAAAGTAATTTACTTTCAATTACAACGTACATGTGAATATAAGAATTATTTTTAAATTAATACACTTTGTAGTAATTACTTTCACTTTAATGTAATTTATAAAATAAAAACTATTTAACTTTAAAATGTAGAATTCAGTTAATCGGCAATAATCGCTGATAATACGCACACCGATGTAGGTCGGTTACATCACGTTTATGTGTACCCGTGTGCATTCGACAATCACAAATTAATATTAAATTATATACAGACAATTTTTACACTCGAAATTTGTTAGGATTTATTTAAACTCTATACGATCATGTCGTATGCAGACGAACTCATCAGTTTTTCATTTCATTGATGAAATTGCATTATTTTTATAAAAAGCTAATTTTTAATATTATGTATTTGTTAATTATTTTTTTCAAAAAAATAAAATAAATAAATAAATGGAAAATTATAATGTTTTGTAAATATAATGTAATTTTTGTGAATTAGAGCCTTTCAAATATGCCCTTCGCACATGTCTTGAGCGATATTAGGAAAAAAAATACCAGGAAAAAAAATGTCCGGAAAAAAGTACTCAAATAAAAAAATATGTGATTGCGTATATATTACGTAAGAAACAAAAAAAAAAATTAAAACAATATTTAGTAATTAGTAATATAAATTAAAATTAGTTTTAAGCAATATTTCTTCTTTTATATATATTTAAATAAATTAAAATCTTTATGTTTATACTCAATGCCGTAGTATAATTGACTCAGAAAATATTTTTAAATATTCCAGTTCTAATTATGTTAAATGTTAGGGAAATAAATATTTTTATGTTTATAATATTTATAATATTGATTTTGTAAACAATCAATAATTTATGTAATAATTGAATTATTCATTATTAATCACTTATTATTTTAGGAACTTATAGGGAAACTAGATGTAGTACAGAACAACGACGCCTCTTTTTCAATAAGTATATGGAATGTTCATGAAACATCGTTAAAGGATAGTTAATGAACAAATAATATTTGTAAAGGTTGGAACAACAAATCCTCTCATCTTGTTGGTTAGAAACATTTTACTATATAGAAGCTAAATCAAAAAATTAGGCAGGTGGTACCAAGATAAAACAAGATTAACTAAGTTAAATTGGTGAACAATAAAGTAAAAAATAAATATATATAACAAAATACAATGTCAATTAAAAGTATTGTGTGATCGTTTCAATAAAAATGAAATTATATTTCAAGATTTTTAATTAAATATAGGTAATAATATTTGAAAACGAACTTTTGACTAATTTTTAATATTAATAAATATCATAATTTTTAATTTTTAGCTGACACATTTAAATAATATTTACATTTTTTTTTTAAATTTTTTTTTTCTCTGTTACTTTTTTGTCCGAGTACTTTTTTTCGGTGATTTTTTTCTAGATACTTTTTTTCCGGATACCGCCTTGAGTTGGCACTGCTTATAGTTCCATTGTTTTATCTATTATCTTGTATAAATAATTAAATGATGTTAAATTTTACTCCAAGGTAATTTACATTTATGTAAGGATGCATTTTGAATGAAAAATTCAGGAGTACTTAAGCCCTTTCAAGAAAATACCAGTTTACATAAAATTTAACATAAATAAAAAAAAACAACAGAAATCTTAAATCAATAAATTCAATTGCAGTAGTCAAAAACTTGTGTGTATAATTTCTGACTGGGAAATACTTCACTATTGTTAGATTCTCACGTTTGTAATTATAAATAGACAAAACTAAGTAATTCAGCCAGGGACGTACCTAGGGAGGGGGTAGTGGGAATTTAACCCCCTAACATTTTAACGAATTCAACCATTCAGTACTGTTATTGATGTGTGAAACAATATATATAAAAATATAAAATAAAACACAATGCTAATAATAATTTTAAAGAAATTTACATTACAATAATTTATGCATTAAAAGATCTCCAAAAATTAATTAATATTGAATCTCCCAACAAAGATCATTTGACTTCTTTCAATAATATTAAATGGATATTTTTTTTATTATTTTGAGTATATCTAATAAAAAAAGTCTTTATTTATATATTACACTATGTAACCACTGTAAATTCTGATTACTGGACCCGAGTAAACAATGATTTGTTGAGTATTTTTAAATTCCATTAAGATAAGTACAATAATAAATACAACCTAAAGTACACAAAAAACCTATAATTCTAAAAAAATTCAAAATAGGTTTACAAAAACTGATGAAAATTAATTTCTTCTCTACGATGTAAAAATCAAAATTCCAAAAGTATTTGATTGTTGCAATAGCACACTTTTTTTTAGTAGTCTTTTTTGTTGATCCTCTGCCAGTAAATGTAACATAATCCATTCCACATTTTACATCAAAATATGATGGGTTGTTTGAATTAATTGTTGTTTCAGTAAATTGAATACCTGGTATCATTTGACAACTATACAGGGTTATAATTTTCTGGTTTATCAAGAAATTTTTTCATACCACCAACCTAAGGTGGAGTTTTTACTGTTATTTTTTTACTGTATAACTTTTAAAACTGACTGTAATTCCCAATGAGCTATCAAATTGTGCATAGCCAGTGATGCAAAGTGTGGCCAAGTGAAATCTTCTTGAGGTGGTCCTTTAGGTTTTGATGATGTAACACTTTCTTCTTCTACTTTTGAATCTTCGAAACATTCATCTTTTTTTTCAGGTCACTCATTCATTTTTTTTGCTAACATAACACGCAAAAAATGTTCACATTCTTTTTGTTTTGCTTGGGTTTAAGTAACATGATCTCCAATATAAACTTGTCCATTAATTTCATTTGAAGCAGTAAAAACCACAAACTTATTGTTATGTAGAAGGTCTTCTAACTTAATTGGTACATCTTTGTACAACTCAGAAAATACCATTAATGGGCTTTTGGGACATACTAAATGTCGCATTCGGGCGTTGAATCGCTTTTTTTGTTCTTTCTTATTAATTTTACGTTTGACTAGCCATTTGACTTCTGTTTTTTCAGATATTGATTCATCCATACATTGACCATTCTTGTTTTTAATCATATTATTCATATCTTTCACTGTAGATACTTCAGAAATCTGTGAAACTAGATTTTGGACTTGTGATTGAGAGTAGTGGGTTGATGGCGGCAAATTATTAGACGCTATACTTTGTTGATGAATTTGTGTTTGCCTAGTTGATTTGACTGTTACAAATGTTGCTACATGAGGCATTTTTGTTGGTATTGTTCTTAACTCCGACAGCCGAACAGATTTAATTTTTCAGATGTATTGATTATTTTTTGAACTCCCAGTGCAGTCCTGGACATAATGACTGGTTTTCCTTGAATATCAGAACAATAATACGAAATTCCTTTCAAGTTTCAACAATCAAGACGTACAATTATTATTCTAAATTATCGAGAAGCTTCAATCGTTATAAATGATATACTAAATAATTCCAAATTCTCAAACTAAAGTAAACAACACATTGTCAACAACTTCTTGCAAGTTAAGGTAACGAAGTACCAGTACTACTAGTAGTAACTACTACTACAGAGCATTATTATTACCACCATATTACAATTCTACTTGCTATGTGCTCAGTATCTGTTCAGCACACCGCGTACCACTTACATAATACAGACGTACGGTACAGCAGAAGTTGGAGGCTTTACACTACACAAACTCACAGTTCACGACATTATCAAGGTAATTACTGTTTGATTTTTTTAACTGATGTACGTTGTATGACATTCGCTACGATCTGCATATGAATCACGGCCCGCCGCCTTCACCAATATGTAACGTGGTCTGGGTGATCGGTTAGATATAGGATATTCAGGGAAGGTTTTCTGGTCCTTTTGAATATGTTTAACCGTAGCTCGGGAGCATAGATGTTATTCGGGATATTAATATTACAAATAAGTGGTGATTGGTTTATTAATGGTTAATACATTAATCTTATACATATATACTCAGAAACTATATAATATAGAGTTATCCAGGAGTTCCTGTGCGTGCTGGTAACCGCCGAGAGAACTGCCGTCTCTCCATTATTAGTATTTGGCCATAGCCTTACAATATTAAATGTAGCACAGAGCTAGGGGGAACTTAATGTTTAGTCAGCGTATGTAACAATTGTTACACCATATTTAGTGGTATTTTCAGAAAAATGTTATGAAATGGGACTGGGCGTACAGCTATAGGTAAAGATACAACAATAATAGGAAAAAGTAACTCGAAATACACAAGGTTAAATTAGTTAAATATCTATATATATTTTTTAATAACATTTTAGTTACATTTCTAAATTTTTCACCCAAAACTTGATTGTTTTTAATTTTTTTTATTAAATTAAATTTAACTCAAAAGAAAAATAAAACATGTGAAATTATACTTTATATATTTTAAATTATATTAAAAAAAAAAAAAACAAAAAACAATTTAAAATGTTTGGATCTGTTCTAAAATTAGCTGTTTTGTACAAACTATTCTAAATACATGTTATAAATGAGTAATAAGACGTAATAACAAAATAATGTTGTAATTGGATAGTAATATAAATATGCTTGGTTTTTGGGATAACTATTAATTAGCAGAAAGCATATAATATTTTAAAACAAATGCAATTGACTATGCTAATTTTTTTGGAAGAATAAAGATCAAACTATAGGGGCCAAATATTAAACAGGCGAGGGGCCAGTCAGCGATTGCCAACCAGCCGATCGGGCCAGTCCGCCTGTTCTACTCAATAATAACGCGGCCATGGCGTCTCAAAACATTATTACGGAACACAAAAAGCGAAAAGAGAAAATTAACTGGGTTAGTTTTTCTATGAATTCAAAAATAAATTGCCATTTATCCTAATGAGAAGTTGTGAAAACATTTGCGTTAACATCTCGAAGACAAAGATTTATTTTATAATTGATTATTTATTATCAATTTATATTAATAATACCTATTATTATTTTTTAAGTTATCTATTATTTATCAATATGACCAAATTATAACGACAAATGATTTTAAATGTAAAATCAGTTATTATTATTATTTTTTTTTTTATATTACTGTTAAATAATATCTATCTTGTAATGAATTTCAATATTGTATACATAATGCAAAATTATTGTTTTGATAAATAAATATATTTGAAATACGTAATAGTAAAAATATTGATCACCTCAAAAAAAAATGTCTACATCTTTTGAATTTAGCTAGTTTTCAGCCAGGGCTAATGATAATAATTATTTTGATTTTAATTGAGAAAAATTGTATGTGGGATTTTCGCAATTAACAAAAAAAATAAATAAAAAAAATAATAGTTATAATATTACAAAAACTATATCAAATATAATAAAATTCTTCTATCATGTGCTGCAAAAAGAGAAATAACTTAATTGTTATAATTTTTATAGGTTTTTTTTTCGCGTTTCGGGCCAGCGTGTCACTGCTATGGCCTATAGGTAACTGTTGGCTGGCGATAACCTTTAATTAGAAGACATTCGGTAAACTTTTCTTTAAATAGATAAATTGCAGCTGGTTTTATAAAACATTATTGCTATAGCTAAAATACTAAAACAACTCATAATTTAAGGAACCACTATTAAGTTTATATTTTCTAATCGTTTAACTATATTATCAATATATTTAGAAAAATTTGGAGTTGCTAGTTGAAGATGAGAAAAGCTAAGCACACCCAAAGCCCTCTACCGTCATTGTGCTTAAACATTTATGTTGATAAAATAACTAAAGTTTGTGTTTCATAACTTGATAATTGTATACTTATGTAAAGTATGATATCCAACCAATCAAAAGTTGATGTTATAAATACATAATAATTATTTATTAAGCAACAATCAATAATGATAATGTATACTTCATTTCTACTCAATAATTTAGTAATACATCTTTTATTTGCTGAAAATAAAATTTGTACTGCTTATCACACTTATTGTTTTACGAAGTTGTTCTAAATTTTATCACTAAGCAACATAAGTTACATTTTCAATACAAAACTGCCTAACATTACGCCTTAATAAGAGATCGCTTCTAATCGGTAAAACGTATCTATATCATAATTGTAATACTACACTATGTTCTATAAAATTGGGTCGAAAAATCAAAGTGAAATGCAACTATTATATTCGAAATTACGATTTTCCGTGGTTTCCTAAGTTTTTTTTGCATTTTAATAAAATATTTTGTTAAACATTTTTCTATTTTATATTAAATGATAATAGTATTACGTTAGTTGAGAATTTATTTTAAGAAAAGTGTTATTCAACGGTCAAAGTGAACGGGAAGTATGGTTGAGATCGCATTGAGTTACACTAACCTGATTCATCGCGTCGATTTCAATGTTCTCATAAACTTGATTATAAAAAATACGTAAGTGATGGGTGAGATATTTAACAACACAAACATATTATTTATGTAGTTATAACTCAAGATATTTTTCTTGCTTTTTTTTAATTCAATTGGGTAATTATTTAAAAATTGTTTGGTTTATTGTAATATGTAGTATTTAAATAAAAAGATACAAAACTAAAAAGGATTAAATAAAATATTGTATAACAATTAACACACCTGAGTAATTGGTTAATAATATATGTATCTACTTTAATATATTTTGCACACATACATTATGCATACACATACTAAGTACACGTATTAATACTTGTAAAATTGAACAGAATTAAATAATTAGTTATAAAACTACACGTAAATAAGATTACAGTTTATTTTTCATTCCTTATACCAAATTAAAAATATTGAAGTATCTTAAAATTAATAGAATTACATATATTGTGGCATTTAAAAATAAAATTATTATATAAAATGTATGTACATAGTTACAGGTATAGCTATAATAATGATATACGATATTATATAAGAATAATCCAGCTGGTGCAAGTTTTTTTCTCGTGCTACTTGTGTGAAATACTACTTTTTCAGTATTGTGCAAGTTTACTGTTCCAGGAAAAAAAATACTGAACAATTTGTCAACTCTTTATTCGACGAAGTGCGCGAACACGATTTCAATTGTACTGATGGCTGCAAATATCATATAGAACTAACATGTATGTGTATGTTAGAAAATGTCAAAAAATTCAACGGGGAGGCCACAAAAAAAAGAGTGGCTTTCGAGTATGTACCTACTAGCTGTACGCTATAGCGGCATAGGGTGCTACCATAGAGGGGAGGCAGTGACTGGTGAAGCACAATGAACAAAAGAGTAGTTTTTTTTGTTCATTTTTGTTATGCATCTCCCTCCTACTTGCCACTGGTCCACACCGTTCGACGCCAATTATTATTATTTTTCACCAAACCATAAGACAAAAGCCAACTCCCGTCGCCTTGTCGTTAGAACACACGTAAGGGATTTTTTTATTTTATTTTTTTTTATCATAATGAGGAGCGTTTTTGTGCGTGCTTCAAGCACCCGCCACTTACGCGTCTGTCGCCACGCTGCAGAGACCAACAACCAGACTATAATATATAACAATATATATTCATGGATCAAAAAAAAAGGGTAGAACGCAATTTTTCGAGTAGCTATTATACAATATCGGATATAATATTATAATTAACGTTATACGCCGAAAGCCCAAAAACTTAAATTTTTAGGACCAAAAATGTTTTTTTTTCTGTAATAGTAACATTTTAAGGACCCATGGATTATTGTATAGGTAGGTATTATAATACTGCAGTAGTAGTTCCGTTTTACACCTGGTTTCAAATCGACCGCCGCCGCCGCCTTATGTTCCTTCCTGTGAAAGACGTTACATAAGGAAGAATCAAAAAGAATGAGACCAGTTTTTAGCTAACATCTGCTCTCTTTTGTTCCTCCATTCTTGAATGCAATAAAATAAAAACTGGGGGTCTTTAAGTTTTGGGGGGAAATATCTAAGGACCCTTGGTAAGCGTATTATTCTGTATAAATTGCACGTCTAGTAATGTATAATAGTGCTCTCTCTATCTTCATTTTAAACGTTTGTGTGTGGATTGAAACGGCGTATAACTGTTCAATAAATCAGCATCAAGCACCATAGTATTATGATACCTAGAAAATATTATATTTTTATTTTAAATTTCAAACTTATATTGAAGTAATATACATTTGAGACATATGATTCTCGTGTAATTTGGCCTCGTCTTATAATTATAACAAAAATAATATTATACTTAAATATGGATTAATCAGATTTGTGTACAAATATATTGATATTGATGTGATTGTGATCTGCTGAACTCTTATGTATTATATACCGAAAAGAAATATAATCATATAATAATATTTTTCTTCTACAAATCATGTATTATAAAAATAAATAGTATTACTTAAACAAATATATTCGAAAATTTAAATTACCGAATACCAATGTAGCAAAAATAACAATGGAATAGTAATGAAAAATAAACAATTCTGCTAAAAATCTTAAATTCAATTTCCAACAGGCTATACGGTACATAGTTATATGAATGTTTCATGGTGATTGATGAAATATTAGTCCTAACTCCTAAATTACTATTTAATTATTTTCACAGTAATCAATTCACAGTATCTGTAAACTATAATTGGTATTAAAATTGTTCAGACAAATCACATGGTGATTTTCTTTTTAATATGATATTCAATGATTAAAGGTTAATAATGTTCGTTTTTTTTTTTTTAAGATCTCTTACATTTGGTAGATCACACGTAACATTAATGCTATACTGTCATGGTATTACATAATCTATCACTGCGACCTCATAAAAATGTGTTTATATATATATATATAATGTATATTTATTGTTTATTGAGTAATATATATTTTTTTAGTTTTAGCCAATATTAATTTAATTAAATATTTTACTGATTGGTAGAGTTTAAGTAAAATTATACATTTAAAATTAAAATTTATTTTAAGACAAAATTGCAACAAAATTGTTTGTAATAAATAAAATTTGATAGTTAAAAATATATCGATATTAAGTAAATATAATATAATGTAATAACGTATACTTATTATACAATAAATACATGAATTATGTTTTTATACTTAATACTTATTATTTACATAAAATACATACATTAGTCACTATTGGATATGTCATATACCGAGGTTAAATGATGATAAAATATCATTTAGATGAATACCTTCTAATTGTAACAATTATTTATAACAATAAGAATAATTAATTAGTGATATCAATTATTTTAATTGAATCACAATTAATTTTATACTTAAACGTTTTTTGCATATGAAGAAAAAAATAAAAATATTGTACTCGTAATTCGAGATGAATAAAACTTGTAACGTGTATTATATTATCTAAACTTGATAGTAGAAAAGTATAATTCAAGTGAGACTTTGTATTAACAATGGTAGATGAAAAAATGTAACAATTACTAAATAGGTTAAAAGGTAGGTAGACTTACTGATTACTGAATATAATTTATGAATCAAAAGTAAGAACTCTATGAATTTCAAGGTCATAAGAAATATGAATAAAAAATGTTCGTTGGATAAAATTATAAAAAGTTAGCAAATTTGTAACAGCGAGGTTTTCTTACATTGGAGTTCTATTTTGCCTTATTCACATATCAATGCATATGATATTGAAGTTAATATATTTTAACACAATTATTATTGAATTTGAAAAATGTACATAATCAATTATTCTAATGGAACTTAGAATTACAAAATTATGATACGCAGCAAAGTATGCTCATAACCGGTACCTGTATAATACAGAGATTGCTTTGATTGAAAAGGTTCCACATTGTGGTTACATTTATCCTATAAGCTATTTGAACTTTGATGCGTATATATGCAATGGAAATACAATTCACTTTATTTCCATTTAATATGTCAATAAACAAAAAAAAAAAAACAACAGGTCACGTTTTAAGGTCACTTTAAACGGTTAAACACGCGGTGACCGTCCCTGAATTAATTTGACAGAATAATGAACTTTAGAGGGTCTAATATACATATATATATATATAAACAAGTTAAAGGATTTTATGGGAAGATGAATAAATGTATATTGTATACATTCACGTAAACACATTAATCGACGAAGCAAGAATATAAGTGTAGAAGCAAGAGTGCTGGAGAGTGCCGTAAACGTCAACCAACGCGGTATCACCTATATAATATGTATTTATATATAAATACCAAAACGATACAAACACATACATCTATTGGCTATTACTACAAAAATCCAAGATAACTCTACTGTGGAATGATTCAAATTAAAATAATCGGTTTTATAAGGTTAGTTTATTTTATCGATATTTATTTTAACAAAAAAATGTTCACAAAAATACAAAAACCGTAATTTAATTTAGTAAACATGAATTTTTCACAAGTTAAAAGAATAAATAGTAAATCCAATATCATAATATAAAGACAATTAAACAGGTTTTTTGGTTTATGAAAAACAAAATTGTTTTTGCTTGTAGTTTAACTGATCACTTATTAGTGAATATTTTCTTAATCTTAAATTTTCAGTTAACATATATAGATCTTATATTTCTACGATCCAAGTATTAATATCTATTGCTTTAAACACAATAACAATTATCGCGTGTTTAGAATTGCAAATTGTTTTTTTAAAAAAACTACTTTAGTATTTTATAAATATTTACGAATGAACGGCTTGTAAGTAATAATATTTAAGCATGTATATAATATATATTGTGATGATCTTAACACAAAAGACGGCGATGATGCATTATAAATAAAATATATAACATATTTATTAATAAAATATTTAAAATAAAATATATTATTATTATACGGGTATACGTATTAATAACGGGTGGACGCCGTATAATAAGCGTACGATACACATAAAAGGTTTATATATGTATATATACGTATATGCGTTGATGCTATTATACCATTTTTTCGTTCACTCCGTACACCCCTTTTTGGCTTCACGCGAGAGCCCCGCGATATAGCTACGACCACCACCTTCACCGCCATCACCATCACCACCACCACTACACCCTGCTCCTCTACCACTACCACCACCATTGCTGACGACTTCTGCGCGGAGAACTGCAAACAATAGCAGGAAAAGGGATCCACTCTCCCCTATATAAATTATACGCGTGTGGCGGCGGCGGCGTCGTCGTGCGTGTATACGCACTCCGCGAGTATTAAAAACCAACACTGCAGCAATAGTGCGCGTAAGAACGAGGATATACACCGTAAATAAGGATGACGGAGAGAGGAGAAGAATAGAAAAAGAAGAATGGAAAAAAAAAAAATTTTCCCGCCAGTCGATTATTGCTGCCGCCGCCGTTGGTCCGAAACTCCCACCGAAACGCGTGTGTGTTCGCCTCGCTCGGCGGCGGGTGTTCATTCATCGGGCACGGCACCGATCGGGCGAGTCCGTCGCCGCACGGAAAACCGAGAGGGAAAAAAAAACCGATCGCGCGATGCGCCGCGGATTCGTGCGAGGAACGCGCTTGCTTGACGCGTAGAGTAGTGTGGCGCGCGCCTCGCGATCGTTTCGCGTTTTCCCTCGTTCACGGCTGCGGCGGTGGTGTGTGCACGTCCGAAATGCTACGACGACCACGGCAGGGACTGCGTCTTTGCATTTTCCCACCTCGATCAACAGCATCGTCGAGACGTCTATCGCGTAGATCACATTACTGCTACCAACTCAGAAGTGCCGGTAACATATTTTTTTTATTTTTTTTTCCCCTACGTTTTATTTAACACAACTATGTAATTAATAAATACTGTCCTTATTGTAGCTAAGTTCGCTTTATAGATATTGTAGTGTCTGTTTGTAATGATACGCATCCTTATTGGCAGAGTGCAAATAAAAAATAAAATAAAAAATTAATAACACATGGTTGTGCTCAGTAGTAAAGCAATTTAAAATGATATATATATAATATTCGTATTATTCCATAAGCGGTAGTACATCTGTAATAACGACCCGGTGGAATGTTGTGGATTAAAAACCCGCGGGGGTTGGTTCACAAATTGCATGTATATTGTACAAGGGAGGCCGCTATCATTGTACACACACACATATATATATATATATATATATATATATATATATATATGTGTATGTGTGTGTAGTAAATACGCCGACTAGTGTCTACCTGAGCGTATATTTATATACCTGAGCACCGAGCGTATATATAAATTATTTAGTTTTATTTAGCGGGTGAAACCTTTATATGTATACTATATACGCACATATAACGAGATCAGTGGGGGTTAAAATTCGATTTTTATCCATCCTTCCCTTCTAATATTTTGCGAAACGACATCACCCAAAAGGGTGGCGATGCATGCGTTTCGTCAAAAATTAATAATAATATACTTAAACAGTAAATACGACCAAAAAGTAAGCTTTGTAAAAGAAACGTTTACAATTAATTCGTTGAAAGTCGTAAGGATATACGTGTATTTAGGTAGAAAAAATATCAGTTCTTCGTTTTTATAAATAGTTTAATAATTTAACGAATAAAAATATCTTGACTTTTCAAAGGATATACATAAATTATCATTTGTTTACTTTTTTAAATTGTTGTGAGTATAAACTATACGTATTAGGTCAGAGTTTTGTATTATAATAATCGCTATGATAAAGAACTGGCCTCATTTTAAAATGTTATAAATATATTTTTTAAGAAAATCGTAAGGCGTTTATTCCACGGAATAAAATTGTTTCGTATACAATTTATTTAAACGACTAGTTATAATATCAAAATACACATCGATATTATTCATTAAATTAGTTCCGATGGCCTTGAGCAATTTCAGTGGACATAATTGGTTTGATGATGTTTAGTATTAGGTTATAAGGTCATTAAATTTAGATATATTTAATTTAAAAAATAATGTACCAACACAAATGTACAATTCGAGTTTAATAGAAATAGAGAAATTTGGAAATTTTCGAACAAAACAATGATTACGCGTAAGATTAATAGTTTTTTCCCTTTTTTTTTATACAATATACTATAAGTAAATAGGCAGCTTATTCATCCAATCAGTTACATTATGAAATACACCCGTAGTTTATTTAATGAGTATGATAAACTTAAAAATAAATTGGAATATTTATATTATAATGGAAAATTTTGTTTTAATTGACCAACGATTATATTTTACTCATTTAAAGTATTTTTTTCAAATAATCACAACATGTATATAACAATATACTTTATAAGACAAATATCCATGATGTTGTTTTGTTTATATTTGAATAATATTCAATAAAAAATACGAATACAAAATTAAGCTAAGGTTTAATAGTTTAATTTATTGACAATGAAAAAATTTTATCAATCTACTTTACATAAAATCAAGGTGATTAAGTATTTAATAAATATATTTTACAGTTTATGAATCGCTCATCATAAGATTAAAACAACAAAGACAAGTGCTTAGTTTAAAATTGTCGCTAGATTTAACTAGAAAAAAAAGAAAATAAAGGAGGACAAAACAAGTTTTATTCGTTGACCAACAAGAAGCCTTATAATATTGTTACCAGACACCGGTGGTACGAGACCGTAAGCCACCAGCTATCGGGTTTCGACAGTCGTCTTGCATTACCATGCGTTCCCATCAACCCTGAGGAAATTATACTCGCACGTAAGTTAAGGCCAAATATTGTTAAACAATAATACTTAGAATATAATATGATTTTTATGAATCAAGCAGACGGAAACAAACGACTACTATGCAGTGTTATATCTCTTCCCTCTACACATCATTTAGGTACAACGGAGAAAACCATTTTGCGTATATAAGTTAAAGGATTCAGAAGGATATTCGTAGTACTTGTAAAACTCTCTTGTAAACATATTAACTTAGCAAGAAATAAGTTTTTATCTTTAAACGTATCCCCTTTGCGAGTACTGGTTTCGTATTGGTGGGTAGAGTTGTATATTATCTAGCACCATTTGAAACCAGTACTTATTGACGGGATGTCTTCCAGAAGTATAAATTAATTTTTAGTATCAATGCATAATGCATGATTAATTGTTTTTTTTTTCTTTGGTGTTTAAATTAATGTATACATTTTTTTTATTTGTCAATATAAAGTGAGATTTATTATTTTGTTACATAAATTAAAATCAATTATCTATATCATATTTTAAACATAGATAGACTATATTTTCTAATTTTTCTTCAAAATATTTGTAATTTCTCCAAAAAAAAATTTTTAATAAATCTTATTACATATTTAGTAGATATAATGTTTATATATAATTACATGTACAGTTCTCAACAGTAGTAATTAATTATTATTTAAGTTTTTAAACTGTCAACTTTTTTTTTAACATTTTAGTTAAGTGTTATTTTGCAATGTAATTAAATCACTATATGATCCATCTAATTTATACCTTATATCAAATGATTAGTATGTTACCTATGTTTAAAAATTAAATAAGGAATTATCAATAATACACCTTCGATGGATTATTAAGATTGTCACACTTTCAGGTGATCTTTATTTAATAATAGTAAGTAATTATAAATAGAAATATTTTTAGTTTTTTTATCGTTTACTTATTTTAATAAATTAAATAGATTAAAATGTAATTAATTTTTTATTTAATAAGATAATGTATAGTATAGGTAGTCTATTATACCTATTATGTTTTGATATTTTATTAGATTAATAAATACATATATTTAAGTAAATAAGCAGCACAATTTGGTGCACAGATTTCATGTACCTATTTCATTAATGGAAATTTTGAAAAACAATTTTTCTATTTAATATATTTTATTTTGTCATTAATATTTAGAAATATCTGAATTATAAATGCATTCTAATTTTACTTTAAAACCAATTTGGAATATTTTTTTTAAACTTAAATTAAATCTAAAGATAAAATGTACTATATTATTATTACTTTTATTATTTAGAGCAGCGGTTCTCCAATCGGAGGTACGTGTATCTCTAGTATCCCTTACACGGAAAGATACGAGAAGGTATTCGGGAAAAAAAGGTTAATGGCGGTAAATGTACAAATTGATGTATTTTAATTAATAAATTGTTTATGAAATATTTGATAATAAACACTGTGTTTTGGAAAGAGCTTTATCGTCATACACGTTCATTAAAAATAAGTATTATAATAGACATTTTTTGAGTTACGAATTTACTTATCATTTATATATATTTATTCTGTGGAACCAAACTAAGTATTATCAAATAAGGGTAACAAACAAATAATATCTAGGCAGCAGCACATTACAACTAAAAATATATAATAAAATTGAAATCTTTACATAAAAACTGTTTCACGCGGAAAAGAACCGAGAAGGCTACAGTCATAACTAAGAAACGAAATGTTCACCTCATAAAGAGGAGAACTGTTGCTGTGAAACATCAGAGCTACAAAAAAAATTATTTAAGTCTTAAAAACACTAAAAAAATGGATTTTGAAACATTAAGAACTTTTTCTTGTATAAGTGATAACAAAAAAATAAAAAACGATATTTCTCAGATAATGTTTTCAACTATATTGTACATCAATTTGGAGTCTTAACTATCACTACAGCCAAAGTGGTTCTATCTCGCGTGAAATGGTTTTCACGCACGAATTTATACATGTATAGCATCTTCTTAAAGATTACGTTAAAATTAAATTGTAAAATTTACATTATTTTTTTGTATAAATTGTATGGCGCACATACTGATTAAAATAAATAAATACTTTATAACTATTTACTTTTCATTAAAACTAATTCTATAATTTCTTATCAACCCTACGTGAAAGTAGATAAATTTATAGTTGGGGGTACATAAGGCAATAGCGAGAGGTTTAGGGTCAATAAAAAACAACGAGAAAAGCTGATTCAGAACAAATATTACATTTTCATGTTTTAGTTTTTTGAATTTTTAAATTATAATGAAAAAGTGAAATTGAATGGCCATAACATTTTTAACTTAGAGGAATAAATGAATTGTTTAGTATCCGATCAATGACAAAATGTTAAGACCAAAGCTGGGCAAGTTAGCCATTTTTTTCAACTAGTTGAAGTTAAGTTACTTTAATAAAAAAATTAAGTTAGAATATAAGTTAGTTTCTAAAACTGTCACAATTTCTAACTTAGATAGTTAGAAGTTAGTTTGGTGAAAATACTAACTTAAGTTAGAGTAGAAGTAAGAAGTTAGTTTTTTTTTATAGATTAGAAAACCTTTTTGTTGAAATGTAAATAATAAATTTAGATACTATTTATATCTAGCCCGTCACCACGCGCGTGAGGTATTTTTTACCCCAACATAATTGTTATGTGTTATATATTTAATAATCGAATAGTTCTTTTTAAATAAAATAAATATTTTATTTTATTAATTTTACTAATTTCTAATGCATAATTACAAGAAAAAAATCAAATTTTTGGGTAGGTACTTATTTATTATTATACAAGTATATACTATTAATGTATCTAAAGTGTTATGTGATTTAATATATTTTTAAATAGAATTTAAAATAAGGAAGTTTCTTTACATAATGTCAAAATACTCTGGACATATTTATATTAGGTGGTCTTTACAAATAAGTTTTGTACAGTTAGTATTGTTATGTCCCACTCAATTGGGAAAACAATAATTTTGTCGTATTCTTTAGAAAGCTAGATAAAATAACAAAATTATCTTATCTATGGTGTTAGTTTTATGATCAGTTTGAAAATGACTGGGGTATTTTTATACCCCACGCGCGTGGTGACGGGCTCGTAGATATCAACATTCTACAGACTACGCGGAAAAGTCGTGGTTCCTGTGCGTGCATTATTATAAATACTAATAATTAATAATATATATGAGCCAATAATTTATATAGGTATATAGCCAAAGTTTCATGATTGAGGAAAAGCTTTTGGAATTATGAAATGAAAAAAAAATAATAATAACTAGTTAGTTTTTTTTCTAACGAGTTAGATTAGACTATTTTACACATTAAATTTAACTAGTTAAGTTACAAAGTTAATTTGAATTAAAACTAACTAATTAAGTTAGAAAGTTACTTAAAAAGTAACTTTCTAACTAGTTAGTGCCCAGCTTTGGTTAAGACACATTACACTACTGATTTAATTTTAAATGTTATTTGAACAATACAAATTATTTTTAAACTTATAAAATACTAAGACTGTTGTATTCTTTCGTATTTTAAAACATTAAAGACTTTTGTCTCCTTTAGTTTTAGTTAGTACAAAATAAGCTTCACTTAATTCTACACAGTACTTTTTTTTAGGACTTAAATATTAAAATATAATACACACAATTTAACTAAGCAATAGATTTAACAAAGGGTTAGCCAAATATGCTCAAATATTACAAGACATTCTCCTCCGCAACGATTTATCTTCTGCACAATTCTTCAGGCATATTACAATACTTATTAATATTGTTTTTGTTTTTATAATCTTTTAAAGTCTTTTAAATTTTGTTAATAATTTTATTTCAATACTACTTTTAACAGTAAAATTAAAATATATCATGTACTATAGCTATTGAATTTAAATAAAAAACAGAATACATATGACCTAGAAAACTAAGTCAAACAAGTATTAACTATGTTTATATGATTAGTTAAAAAGTTTTAAGTATATAATAAGTTATTTATATAAAAGATTAATATTTATAAAAATTAATATATATATTTATGCCAGGAAAATCGACAATGGAGCCATTATTTTGTGTTAGGCAATTAGTAGAGAAGTACAGAGAAAAGAATAAAAAACTATGCATGGTGTTTATAGATTTAGAAAAGGCGTATGACAGGGTGCTAAGGGAAGTTTTAAGGTGGGCATTAATGAGGAAAAATGTCCCAAAAATGTATGTTAATTTGATCCAGGATACGTATAAAGGGTCGAGTACTAGTGTCAAGGGTCGGTGTGGAGTATCAGAAGGTTTCAGTATAGGAGTAGGTGTGCACCAAGGGTCAGCTCTAAGCCCCTACCTGTTCTCAGTGGTAATGGATGAGGTTTCAAAGGAGATACAGGATGAGATACCATGGTGTATGATGTTTGCGGATGATATAGTTCTGGTAGGAGAAAACCTGGAAGTTGTCAATAATAGGGTAAATGAATGGAGGTTAGTCCTCGAAGAAAAGGAATTGAGAATTAGTAGAAATAAAACTGAGTATATTGAGTATGATTTTGGACAAAGAGACCAAGAAGTTGAAGGAATGAGGAGACAACTGACAATAGATGGTGATGTGATAGGTGAAGTTGAGAGCTTTAAATATTTAGGATCTTTTGTTCAAAAGGACGGGGGCTTTGACATGGATGTAAAATATAGGATTAATTGCGGGTGAATGAAATAGGGAGAAGCATCGGGCGTGTTATGCGATAAGAGAATTCCAATTAGGCTGAAAGGTAAATTTTATAAAAGTGTAGTGAGACCAACTATACGGTATGGTTCAGAGTGTTGGGCGGTTAACAGGAGAATAGAACAAAGTATGAGTGTCGCGGAAATGAGAATGCTTAGATGGTTGAGTGGAGTGACAAGAGAAGATAGAATAAGGAATGAATACGTGAGAGGTAGTGTTGGTGTAGCGCCAATTGTGGACAAGATGAGAGAAAATAGGCTGAGATGGTTTGGGCACGTGATGAGGCGAGAGGAAACGAATGCAGTAAGAGTGGTTATGAAGATGGACGTTGAAGGGAAAAGAGGAAGAGGAAGACCAAAAAAGAGATGGTTGGAGATTTTCGAAAATGACATGAAGGCGGTCGGTGTGTGCAGAGGATATGTGATTGACCGAGTAAAGTGGAGGTGTAGGACAAGGGTGGCCGACCCCAAATAGTTGGGAGGAAGGCGAGGCAAAAGAAGAAGAAGAAGAAGATTTATAAAAATTAATAGGAAAAATATTCAACACTGTATATCTAAAGATATTTAAATTTTGAACTTTAGCATATCAAATACCTAAAATACATGTATATTGTAAAAAAATGTAAAAATTGTGACACTTAAAAAAAACCCCTTAGAGTCATCGAATTCAATACTAAAATTATACTAAAATAGAAATCCACAACTACAAAAAGATAATTTAACCAGTTAAATGTATTTAGTAGTTTAAAAATATTAAATGTATTAATAATTTTGTATAGTTTAATTAACTACATAAGTTTTTAAATGATTTTTTAAATAATTTTATTTTGTGGTACAGTTTAAATTAATTCATCTCTGTATTTAAATCTTAGCTTTTGAATATATTGAAGACTCTTAGTACTTATATAAAAAAAAAAATTTTTAGAATTTTTACTCAAGATTTGGAGTTGACTGGAACAAATAAATTAAAAATAAATAAATAAGCATAGTTCTTGTTAGTCATAAACTCAAGCATAGCGTTCAATTCAATGAGATGCATTATGTTATCTCTTCTCAGCGATTCAATGCTGATATTCACCACACCACTACACGGGTGTAAATTGTAAAAGGAAAGATAAGAAACAATAGCTCAGTGAATGGGCTCAATTTTCAGTGCATGAGGTTGCTAGTTCAAAACCTGTACCATATATTATTTTTTGATTCGAGATTTTTACACTAAATAACACTTCAGAGTTACCAAACTGGGTCCGTATCACAGCCACTAATACTAATATCAATTATTATTTAAGTACTTGCTATATTTTTAGGATTCTTAGTTTATTACCAAGATATTTTTTTGAGAAATGTATAGAACTAAAAACTTCACTACACATTTAGTACCATCATTATTATAATTTATTAATATTATAATACTTTTAGATATTAAATTTGATAAGGAATCATAGTTATATATATATATATATATATATATATATATAAAGGTATATACATAAATTTGGGTATTTCATTTAATTTCAATGTAATCGTTTCACAACAATTGCAGGAGCATGACCAAATTGTGGTCTGGCCGACGACAACATCTGGTTCTGATAGCCGATTACACACTAAGGATGTCAGAAAGTCTTTGGCAAACTGCTGTCCACGTCATTGTGTTATATTTACTATTGTAAATTTTATTATTAAAATCTTGTTAATATAATAAATCATTAAATTAAAAGTTGTTTTAATTTAAACACCATCTTAACAGCTACAATTTAATATTTAAATCCTGAGAAAATGTATTTTCTTTCTACATTCAAGTGCTTTACTTACATAAAAACATAGTACATTAAAAAAAAAAAGAACTACTGTAAATAGAGTATAATGATTTTATTAATTTCTGTATGAATTAGTTATGAAAAATAAGACAACAAAAACTAGATTTAAACATTTCAATCAAAATTTAATTTGTATTTATACATAGGTACTAAAATCAAACTGAAAGTGAATACATTTTAATAAATAAAATGTAAAATTACCTAAATATTATATGATATAAATATCATTTAAGCACTAATAGTACCTTCTTCTGCATTTGATGCACCTGATTGTCTCAAGTTATGTCTTCTTTGTAATAATCGCTTTTCTCTTTCATAGTCCTTCATACGATCCAAGTAACTAAAATGTATAAAAAAAACAATTTTTAATAACTATATAATTTTATGGCTAAAAGTAATATAGATATAATGTTTTAAACAATTAATTGTACTCCATAGTTAATGTAAAATTATATGAAATAGAAAAATAATTACAAAATATTATGTTAAATATATAAATAAAATAATTCTGGATAAATATAAAGATAATAGCATAATATATCATACATGGTGATACATTTATCTACTTATGAATTATTTATGTAATAAACTTTTTTTTTTTAATTAATCTATCCTAAAGAAACAAAATCTATTTTTAATGAAGAATATTCTTCTAAAATTTGGACACACAAATAATGAATATTTAATTTTAAATAAATACTTATTAAAAGTTTAGGTACTAGAAAAGTAAATCATATAATAGATTTTCTGCAAGGTAAACAAATATTTAGAATATGAACAAATAATAAAAAAGAAAATTCAGGCTTAAAATGCAAAGTCCTCAAATTTGAATAATGTCCTTAGTAAAACATTTATTTTACAAATACACATACATAATTACAAAACACAAATTATAACAAACTTACATTTAATTTTTAGAAAAAAATGTAATATAAAATATTTTATTAAATTTTTAATAATTTATTTATCTTTATCTAATTCTTTAAATTTAAAATTTATTAGTTTTGTCATTGATTTAGTAAAATGTCATTAATACAATTACTGGCCGCATCTACAGGGCATTCAATTCACAGATCTAATAACATATAATCTCAAAATCTATTGATTATTTAAAATCATAATTAATATATGAAATGACTGCACAGCTTACTCATGATACTGGCATTCATAATATTCTTCTCTTTCGTGGTGACAATTGCTGTTAAACGGAAAGTTTTCTCTGATACAACTTCTTAGATTTAGCAACATATGTGCACAAAAGTCTCTTGCATCTAATGGAACCTTTGCTGATTCCATTTCGGCTAGTGAAGCAATCATTTCTAAAAATGGTTTGAACGTAAATAAAACAATTAATGAAACATTTGTTAAGATGAAGATACATTACTTTTCTCTCGTCTTTCCGTGGAAAACCCAAAATGAGGTTCAAATTGTGATGGTTGATCTCTCAACGGAGTCGTTTCCGGAGCGACATATTCTGACCAAGTGTGTCCCATTATATCACTATAAATTAATTTTTTTTTAAACAACTACCATGTAAAATATGGAAAACCGTACAATTACATTCGTAACTTTGAAGGAAAACGAATGTTAAAAACGAAATGATAAGAGCAAATTACTGATTAAAAGTCATAAAATAAAATAATTTATCAGCTGTTGGGTATCCTAGAATGATTTCGTGTCTATATATCAGCATATATATCTGTGGTCATAACATAATTCCGGAAAGATAACATTGTTCTGTGATAGTAGATTAATCATGAACTTTATCATATCTACTTTTTATCGTTCATTCACAGTAACCAAAGGTATTTGACCAATGGCCTGTGAAGTGTTTGTTTTCGTTGTATATGATTAATTATTTATTATTCATTCACTATCCTAATTAAAAACAACCACCGTCATTGCTTTGTAAATACTGCGCCATCACTGTTCAGTTACTTCGTGTATAAAATTACAAAATGATAGTTAAAAGTTGAATGATGATCTGTGATCTAACTTTTAGGTTGTAATTGGTTGCAGAAGTGGTGTAGGCTTTAAATCACAATTTTTTTCATAATTGTCTGCATTTCCAACTAAACATATTTTATACATTTATTATAACAATTCTTTTTAGTCAATTTTTTTAAATAAAATGAATCTTAAAATATTCAGTAACATCCTTAGATCTTCAGAGCCTTTGTAAGTACTAAAATTCTCAATAAATAAATTATAATGGTTCGTTAAAATATATTAAAGTATTTTATATTATAATTTTATCATTCTTAATTCCTTTAATTTTATGAAAAAATGTAGCTTAAATATTATTACTATATTAAGTATTAAGTACATATTTATAATATTAAGATACTAAATTAATTAATTATATAATAAATATAATGGGAATAATAATGGAATATAAATATCACTAGAGATTTAGGATACACTAAATTTGATAAATTTTACAAACTATGATTCCTTTCAGTGTTT
Source organism: Sipha maydis (assembly GCA_034509805.1). Classification (NCBI taxonomy): domain Eukaryota; kingdom Metazoa; phylum Arthropoda; class Insecta; order Hemiptera; family Aphididae; genus Sipha; species Sipha maydis. Next base: position 66,005 of record JASXSY010000668.1, on the reverse strand, counting down.
TAATACCGAATAATGTAATCAATTAAAATTGAGAGCTGAAGAGGTCATAAGTGTGTTCCTTAAAGACCAAGGAACAAAAATCAAAACAATGAAACCTAATTTAAAATTTATAAAAGAAGACTTATACATACTAAATTATACAATCTGTTAAAATTTAGGACTTAAAACTGTGAAATGGTGTAGAAAGATTTAGAAAAACAGTAGATTTTTAAAATAAGGTAATCAAATTAGAAGGAATTTTGAGAGTAGGTACACTGTTAGTTACAGCAATCATTTAGTATAAGAATTAGCTTAAGGATTATATTAACTATTAAAATTATATAATATGCTGCGACATAATTAAAGTAAAATGTATATAAAATTGAATATATATATATATATATATATATATATATATATATATATATATATATATATATACCTATGTATGTATGTATGATTATTTTTCTAAGAAAATATAATTGTAAAATGATAAATGTAAACTAGATCATTATGTCATATTTAATTATGAATAGTAACTAAAGTACCTAGATGAAGGAAGAGCATTTGTGGCATTATTTACTTTTGTGTCAAATTTTTAAATATTTTGTTAAAATCAAGTTAAAAAAATAATTTGAAAACCTGTTTTTGACAACTATGTATATAAACCAAAACATATCAATAATCAATTAAGAAATATTATTTAAATTTATTTTGCTTATTATTATGATTATTATTAATAATAATAATTAATAAATATTACATATTAATGATATCTAATATAATTGTGATAAATTATGCATAAAGTTATAGTTAATTTACATTTATATTTTTTATAACGTAATATAAAGACAAATAATAAACAAATAATTTTAACAAAGGTCATTATGTATGATTGATAAACTCATTGATTTACTTAAAAGTTTTTAATTAATTCTAAACATTTTTTATCAAGATAAGAAGATATTTTCACAGCTATAAATTTACTTTCAATGGGTACAATTATAATGTATTGTTATTTTTATACCTTCACCAGTAAAAATTGAAAATATGTTATTAATTGCTCAGTTAAATTATAGTATTTTACCTTCTAATAATACCAGAATTCTATAGTACCTATCTACATTGTAATTTGAGATAAGTAAATGTATATTTTTAATAAATTATTTATTATTAATTTTTTTATTAGTATTTAAGCCAGGAGGGTGAGGTTAGGGTTCAGACCCCGAAAATTAAAAAAAAAATAGTATTCAATGATATTAAATGCCTATTACATTTGAAATTTTAAAATTTGACAGACGGAATACATATTTATGTTTAAACTCACCTCCCCTAAAAAAAAAATAAATATTTTTCTGGCTATGGCCTTGATTTACACTATAGTAGTGAAATTGATTATGTATTGTAGTGACGGACAATTTAAAGTAACAAGAGGACCAATTTTTAGAACTTTAAAATCTGATGGGCCATTGTAAAAAAAGTAAAAATGTAAAAAGGTTATTTAAATTGACCATTAGTATTTATTTAAAATAATTTAATTTTATGACTGAATCAATACAATAATATAAGTTCCTAACACCTATAACTTTGTTAGCTATGTTGATATGGATATAATTCATACTAAGACATTTAATGATTTAACTGGAGTTCAAAGATAGAAAAAAATATAATATTTACATTTTACGTTCAATATGATAAAATTAAATACTAATAAACGTTTTTATGTAAAATTTCATTAGTCTGCCGTTTTCGTTAATTGAGTCAGTCCTCTGGTCTGATATCTATCAGATTATTGAGAGCCTACTATACTTACAAATAAATAGAAACATTTTTATGTAAATACTACTGTTATAGCAGTATTTTAAACATTTTGACATTGATACCTATGTATAAAAAGGTACATAACACATTGGAATGTATTACTGTTGGACATTACTGTTTTAGCAATAATAAAAATATGACTGATTATGTAGTAATTGAAAAGTAATATTAATTGAATGATTTTTCTGAAAAAATAAAATATTGACTGTCCACCATTATGTTGGATAAATTTAGTGTATATATATAAATAGTTTATATATTTTTTTAAAAAAGTGAATTCATTTTTAGAATGAAAAAATCTCTAAGACATGGAATACGCATACAGCAAATTTACCGAAATTGGAAAAATGATGCACATCCACCACCATTAGATATTTCTAATTTACAAACTATGGAAGATAGTAATATTTAATTACTATAATAAGTGAATAAAATAATATATAAATTAATAAAATTTCAGTTAAATTGAAATTATTTGATATTATGGGATTATCTGGAAAGTATGAAAATGAAGATAGAAAATGGTTATCTGAATATTTACCGAAAGATCAAAGTGAACTACCAGCTCGTTCTATGAATGTAAGAAAACTTGGCTAATACTTATACATAAACTATAATATAGAATAATATTATGATTTGCCAACATTTTAATTGTATATTTTTTAAAAATGAATTGGATGTAGTAAATATATCTTAAGTGAAAAGAAACCAAAGCTGCCTATTCTGTACAATGATGATACTGAATTAATATGTTATTTATTAGGACTTTAACCATCATTAACAAAAACTGATTGCTGCTGTGGTTCCTTTTTCTTTATAACATACTGTAGTATTTATTGTACGAAATTATTGTAGGACAGTTTTGATAGAGCAATTGTTCCTTTGAGCACAGATTTGTCTTTACAAAACAAGTATACAACAACATTTAAAGGCCTAAGAATTGGGCGTCTGTTAGAAGATATGGATCATTTTGCTGGTAAAAAAGAAAAAGAAAAAGAAAAAAAGAAATTTAAAAAATTAATTATCATTTTAATTTAGTTTGGATTGTAATGAAACATATTTATAATCCTAAACAGCCAGCGGACGTTCCAACTCCTTATGTTGTTGTCACATTACTGGTAGATGATGTTGTTATTAATGCTAATAGATTTGTAAGTTTATATCATAATTATAAAATTGTTAATTTATAAATAATAATATTTAACAACTTAACATAATAATATTTTTTATTTTTATTCTTTTACAACAAATTTCACAATTTTAACATTTTCTAAGTAAATCAATTTTCCTAATTTAATAGGGATCATTTATTCCTCATTGATTTTCAAAGTTAATTTAAAAAAAAAAAAATAATAATACAATTTTTAATATTTTAGCCTGATAAAGATTTAATCATTAGTGGACAAGTAACTCATGTCGGAAAAACTTCAATGGAGGTTACTTTATGGTTGGAACAATTAAATGATGGTAAATTTGAGCGCATTACTAGAGCTCATTTTGTGTTTGTTGCACGAGATCCAACAAACACATCATCTGTCATGGTAAATCATTTAGAACCAGTAGGAGAACGTGAAAAAAATTTAATGATTCTTTCTGCTAGTAAATATGCTGTTCAATTATTTTTAAATATAAAAAAATCATAATGATTTATATCGGTGTAAACAAAATAATAAAATATTTTATTTAGAAAAAAATGAAGATAGGAAAAGGGCTCGACAAAACTCTATATTAAATAAAATGCCAACACCAGAAGAACAATCATTAATATATGAAACATTTATGAAAACGGTTGATGGAAAAGAACCAATGATTGGTAATAAAGTATTACCAGCCAATAGTGTGTGGATGGATGACACTGAAATTGAAACTAATATCCTTTGTCATCCTGAAGTATATAACACTCAAATATTGCTCATATTCATTTTAGACTATTTATTTTATTTTTTTAAGGATCGAAATCTACATAATACTGTTTTTGGTGGTTATTTAATGCGTGTTGCTACTGAACTTGCATTTTTAGTTGCAAGTGTACATAGTAAAACAAGAGTTAAATCACAAGCAATTAATAGCATTACATTCAGAAAACCTGTTCCAATTGGTAGCAAACTGAAGTTAAGCGGAAAAGTAAATAAAAATTATTATTAATGTAAATTTTTTTTGTTTTGACTTATTATTATTTCATCTATTAGATATGTTACACCAGTGGTAGAGTAATGATAGTAGAAATCATTGCTAAAGTTGATGAAATTGAGAGTAAAAAGAGTTTGACTTCAAATTCATTTTACCATGTTTTTGTTGCACCTAATGACGTTGATGCAGTGTTACCTCAAAACTATCATGGTAATATTAATAAATTAAAGAAAATATAGATGGTTATTAATAAGTTATTAATAATTAATAAGTTAAATGTACTTGTTTCTAGATTCAATGTTATATATTGATGGACGCAGACGTTACTTAGATTTCATTACTCATTTAGAAAATGGACAACTTTAAGGAAACTAATAACCTTATTTAATTGCTACGAAAAAAAAAACACAACCAGCTTTTTATATCTAATATAAAGTTACCTCTTTTATTTAACAAACTTAACATTGCTTAATTATTTTTTATTATAATTTGCATTTTTTTTACTAATAGTATTATTTTATAAATATTTAGTTAATTAATATTTTACTATTGTACCATTATAAGTATTACACAATTCAAATTACTATTAAATGACAAGTTTAATAATTGAATTCATGTCACATTCATGGTTTTCTTTATTTATAATTTCTAACAATAGAAACTAAGAATAAACAAATATTTTAAAAATATTTTAATCCTGCATTTGTTTACTTGATACCATAATTATTAATGTTATACAATTAACTAAAAATATAAGTTATTTATTATTATAATCATAAAATATAATTCTCAAATACTAGTAAAAAAAAAATTAAACATTGAACACCTGACAGTTAGGAAGCAGTAATTGGGAATTGAACATAAAACTGCAACAAAAGTTGACAAATACAATAAAGTTTTACAACTATAACTTAATAATTATCATCATCACTAGAGGATATATCTTGAATAATGATCTAATTGATCTAACCCACCATTCATGTATCTCCTTCACTGCATTTGAAACTTTAGGAAGAGCTAGTTCTTTGATCTCTGGAAGAAGATGATACATTCAAATTCGACATATTTAATGTTTTATGTTTCTGTAAGATGCTTTGCGATTTTTTTCCTTATCTGAAGGATCTGATAATGTAGGTGTTAAATACTTGCGTCCTGATCCACTACCAATACTATCTGACCGTGTCATACCTGAAGATGACTTTAACTTAGAACGATTTGTATCAAACTGAAATTGAGTGATAAAAAAAATTAAATATTTTAAAAATAAAAATAATATTTAACTATTTTTAAATATTTTAAATTAACATACTTTTGGATCTTTTTCTTCAGTTTCTTTTTCATAAATAAAAGCCTGTTTCTCTTCAAAATCTCTTAGCATCATTTCATTGGTTGCACGTAAGCCAGCTAGGAGACTACCTTGTTGTCTCTGAAAAATTTAAATTTAAACTTCATACATCATATTTAATATCATCAGAGGCGCAGAAGGTTCAGAAAATCAGCTGATTTACAGTTAATATTTGTTGACAAAATTGGTCTCTTAAAGAATTTTTATATTTTTTAAGTATAATGGTTTAAGTTAATACTAGACTAAGGAAAATGCCCCCTGCCTCAAATGTCAGAACTGTTTAAATTGTATAATACAATAAAACATTTCTATGTTGAACCCCATGTAAGATGGAATCATCCATAAAATAAAATAAATAATAATGTTTTCAATGATAATTAAGAATAAAACGTTAAAACACATATTATATGATCATATTGTGTTGTTTTGTTACAAGGTATATTTTTATAATGTAGTTTCAGCTCTAATAAGTGGTTTCTTTAATAATAGCTTGATCCATAGATTTTAAATTGTGGATCTACTCATGAATATTAAATAATAATTTACATTAGCAGCTCTCATTTTTCGCAAACATCCTTCAAGCCAATTGCGTATGGTTTGTTTTGCAACTTCTTCTTGAATATTAACTTCAAAATCTTCACGGGCTACTAGTTCTTCAAGTTGTAATGCTTTTGTTATATCAACTGTACGATATGACAACATACTAAACACAAATATATATATTTTTTTAAATGTTAAGGTTTGATAAATATTCATTTTCATTTACTTTAAAACATCATGAAATGTTACTTCTTGCCCATTATGCAGTCTTTCCAATTCATAGCACATGTGTTTTAATAACATTTTTCCTTTTTGAGGATCAGTTTCTAATCTACCTTTTAATAGGCGTAATAAAAACTTGACCTAAAACAAATAATTTTATAATTTTAGATATTTAATATTGCAAGTAACTATATATATATATATATATATATATATGTGTGTGTGTATAATATACTCAGCTAAAAATTACTTAAGTTATTATAAATTTAAAAATTGTAACACAATAAAAGTTACTTGATATACATAATTTTCATAACCTAAACCAAGCAACTTTATATTTTGATATTTATTGTAAATGTATAAAATAAGTTAAATAAGAATCAAAGCAAAAAAAAAAAAAACTGCATAACTAATTAGAATCTGTGTTCTGTAAAAATGATTTATTTTGATATTTACTCTAAATTATAATACATTTATCAAATAACTTATGAGTCGTGATTTATATCTTAAATTTTTAACATAAAAAAAAAAGAAATAATAATAATCATCAAACTTACTTTATATACCTGAATGACACCTGCTTGAGTGTCATCAACAATGTTCCATGAATGTTGGAAATTTCTAATATCTGCATAAGAAAGTAAAGCATCTTCTTCATTGGAATAGAAGAGAGAAAAATTTTCCATAATAATAGCTATAAGATAAAAAGAAGTTTGTTCTTAATACTTATCCCCTCAAGAGCGTCAAAGCAATTTTTTATAAGGTATTATATTCTGATAAATTTTAATTGTGTGATAGTAGTCAGCAAAACATATAAAGTAGCATTATGATGAGCAAAAACAGCTTTATAGGAACAGTTATCGTATCTCATAAAATAATTATATTTTGATAATATTATTATTTTTTATTAAGAAGAAAAAAATCATTTAATAAATAGCCTTAGAGTATGTTTCATAATTTACATCAAAATAATGCTGAAAAAATAAATTTGAAAATAATAAAATTTAAAATTATTCAGACATCAATTAGAGCCTCAAAAAAATAGTTTAGTGCTCTATCAATGATAGTATTATGTAAAAATATAATGTGTATATAATATAATTTAATATCATGTACACTATAATGTAAAAAGTTTTTTTCCTGCAAATAAAAAAAATGTGATGGAAATTTATTGATTTCTAAGTATTAAGTTTAAGTCTTCTTCTTCTTCTTTTGCCTCGCCTTCCTCCCAACTATTTGGGGTCGGCCACCCTTGTCCTACACCTCCACTTTACTCGGTCAATCACATCTCCTCTGCACACACCGACCGCCTTCATGTCATTCTCCAAAGTCTCCAACCATCTCTTTTTTGGTCTTCCTCTTCCTCTTTTCCCTTCAACGTCCATCTTCATAACCACTCTTACTGCATTCGTTTCCTCTCGCCTCATCACATGCTCAAACCATCTCAGCCAATTTTCTCTCATCTTATCCACAATTGGCGCTACACCAACACTACCTCTCACGTATTCATTCCTTATTCTATCTTCTCTTGTCACTCCACTCAACCATCTAAGCATTCTCATTTCCGCGACACTAATACTTTGTTCTATTCTCCAGTTAACCGCCCAACACTCTGAACTATACAGCATAGTTGGTCTCACTACACTTTTATAAAATCTACCTTTCAGCCTCATTGGAATTCTCTTATCGCATAACACGCCCGATGCTTCTCTCCATTTCATCCACCCGCACTTAACCACTTAAAGTATTAAGTTTAAGTAAAATAAATAAATATTTTTGTATTAAAAACTTAATTAAATTATAAAATTTAATAACTTACCAACTAATAGGTTAAGAACAATATAAGTGATCATTACATAAAATGAACAGAAATAAATTAAAGCTGCTGCATAATTTCCACAATCTGTTTGCCAATAATTAGCTGCAGGTGTACATTGTGGAGGTAATATCATACAATCGTGCATGATTTTATTCCAATCTTCTCCAGTAACAATACGAAATAACATAGCTACTCCAGTCACAGGAGAACCAAAATTTGCAAGTCTAAATAAATAACAATAAATGTTTAGAACAACATTTTTATAAGCCACAAAAATAAAATAGAATACCTTCCGATTCCTTCGCCATATTTTACACTACCAAATAATATAGTACCAGCCAATGCATAAGAAAACACCAATAGAAACATACCAAATATAATGAAAAAACTTTTACACACAGAAACTCCAACTGTTAACATGAGCATTTTAAGAGTAGCGTGTTTTCCTGTGATTGTAAAAAACCGTAATACAACTACTATATAACCAAAGGAGAAAGATAATTCATTCTGAAATTAAATAATGTTATTATTAAAATATATTTAAGAATAATTTTTTAAAACATTTACTTTGAAAGCAAAATGTGTAAATATCCATATCACTCCTAAAACAGTTACTAAGAGATCATATCGATTTCGACGTGATTGCCAATAACCACGAGCAGTGAATGCAATCATTTTCATAATTACTTCAGCTACAAATATTAGAGTGAGAAATGCACTGACTAATGATAATGGTTCAGTATGTTCTTCTTCAGCACGCCACTATTATAATACAGTGTTTATTATATTATCATATAAGATATTAAAAGAAACAATAAATTACCGAAACAAATAATAAACAACTGTTAATTATTACAATAACTGCAAAAAATCTCTTGAAATGAATTTTTTGAGTAATATCATAAATAAATGCGCGGAATTTTCTACGATCTGGCCTGGGAGGTAAATGGAGAGGTTGAGCAATTTTCAGTCTTTTTTTCAAATCACACCTATAAATATGAATTATGACATTTCAACTATAAATTATATAAACTATATTTTAATTACCATCGTCTCTGATCTACTGTTAGTAATGCAGTTCCTTTATTTTCAGAGTAATTAGCAATTACAACACCAACAAATAAAGTAAGTCCAATCATACATCCCAAGAATATAAATATGTGAATGTATATAGCATGGGCCTAATAAAACAAAAAAAAAAATTGTATACTTTAATTGTATTTATATTTTATTTATATTTTATACCATAACATATAATACACCATGCTTTCACGCAAAACTTAAATATATTTAATGATTTCCTAAGTATAATAATATAAAAAATATAAAAGAAAAATTTAACTAGGAAGCCTCAGAGAATAAAATACAATTTAGCTAAATAAGTACTCATTGTGTTAACTCACAATTTAGATTCCCTAGACTGTTACAAAAGTCAATACATTTTTAAAAATAAATAATCATTGTAATTAAAAGCATATAACTTTATTAAATACAAAAAAAAGTAAAGCTATAAATGAATTATATACAATTTCAGCCATGCTTTGGTTCTAAGTTAGGGCTAAACCCCTAAGCTTTTGTAATGAAAAGTTTGAAAGACGCATGCCCAATCATGGCAAACAAATTGAACATTACTGATCCCAAAGCGCTGATAAGTATATCGCGAACATCCAGCCAGCCTTTGAATGATAACACTTCAAACAGCGTCAGCATTGCATAGCCTATATTATCGAAATTGAAGCGTCTCGGGTTTGCCCTTCATTGTGAATACATCATATAATTCCTCAATTTGTATTTATCTTAGAATTATATTAAAATATACCATATGGTAATAAATGAATCAGTAGATTTCCACTTACCAAACTCTAGGTACTAAAATAGCTGGATAGGTTTCATTTGGTCCCGGTTTCATTTTCATTTTTGTAACATAAACTTTACGCATAAAGACTCCAGTACAGTCTTCACGTCGTTTAATTAATGGATCATTGCATCGAGCTAAACGTCCACCAAAAATTTGAACACCATAACTGGCAAATACAAACATCAATACAATTAATAGTACTGATACCTAAAAACAAATATTTTTATTTTTATTAGAGTTCAATAGTTTTATTATATATTTTATTAGTAATTATAAATGCAATTTATACTAACTAATAAAATTTCTTTGAATCCACGACATAATTCATCAACTACTTTTCTCATGTGTGGGACAAGTGAGAAAATACGTAAAGGACGTACACATCGGCAAATCATTAACAAGTGTGCTGAAGAATTTGTTGCAACATTAGTTGGCATCCAACATAAAAATACTAAACTTGTCTAAAATTAAAAATAGTGAGTTATATTATATGTTCATTAAAATTTTAAAAAGTAACTTACCACATAAACAAATATGTCTAATATAGCAGCTGCATCTTTCATGTATGCTTTGGGAGTAAAAAAAACTCCATCAGCCAAAATTTTTAATGCTAACTCGATACTCATAAAGCATACAAATACATATTCAGCTATCTGTAAAGCTGGAGTTTCCATTACACGATAAAAAGGTGTTTCAAACATCATTGATATACAACTTAATGTAGTCACCAATATCATTAACCAATCCAAATAAGTTACTAATCCCAAAAAATTGCTGTTAATACGAAAAAAAAAATAAAAATTTAAAACCTTATTTATAATATTATAAATATTTACTATTACTATAGAGGGTATTTAATTTTTTTAATTCATAACTGGCTGTATAGAAATATGTTGAAATTTATATGGAATAAATTAATGTCTATAATATAGATTACACCATCAATAATAAGAGAATATAAAATAATTGAGTATTATACTCCGTGCCACGAGAGAGTGCGACTGGGAGGCGACCAAAACGTGTTCATTTCCGCGCATCCCCACCACATTCCTGTCATGGTTACTACCGTCGGTATGTGTCGATCGCTGTCGTACCGTTGTCGAACGACGTTGTTGTAATATACATCTAATATATTAGATGCGCGTGGCGGTCGCACTCTCTCGTGGCACGGAGTATAAAAATAAATAGAACTTGGGAAAATTAAAAAAAAAAAAAATTAAAATGTAACTTATTTATGTAATTATTTTTTAAAATAAAATACAGTGAAAATATGTCTTCTGAATAAAATACATAGAACTACACTAAGTAATATAATTTTTTATAAAGAATTAAATAATCACAAAGTTAATAACTTACTGAAAACCCTTATATTTAATTTGTCGCTCTTCTCCTGTAAGGGGATCTCTAAGTTTCAGATCATATCGAGCATATACAATTAATTGACAAAGTTTACGAAATTTTGATTCTCTTGGAACAATAAATAAAGGAGTATCAAACAATGGATGATTTTCACGTAAATCTTCCTCCCGTTGATTACGCCTCATTTCTGCTTGTTGTCGTTTTGCTTGCAATAATTTGATATCAAGATCATGAGGTCTAGCTCGTGTGGCTGTAGCTAAACGATTCATACCACCTAAATCTCCATTTTCCATAAGATGTTCATACGTTTGTTTGAGCTTCATTGATCCTCGTCGAATACTATGTCTCATAGATCTTCATATCATTCAAAATAAGTATATAAATAATAAAAATTATAATATAATATTAATTAATATTAATACTTTTTATGATCCATTCGTGAATGTTGCATATTATTAACAGTTCCTTGAGCATGCAATCCACCTTTATTACCAGCACTAGGAGGCAAAAATGTTGAATCTCCCAAAAGCAAACGTTGATTATTAGAATCACTAAAAGTAATTTTTAATCTTAATAACTTAATAATAATTTAAACTAAAAATGTTCACATAATAATTACTTAATAATATTTGATATGATTGATTTACGAATTTCTGGCGTCACTGTCCGCACTTTGGGTGGGTTGGATAACAAACGTATAGGATGCTGTTTACGAGTCATCAAGGGTGGTTTTATTACTTCAATAGCTTTATTTAAATTTTCTGGAAATGTTTCTTCATCAGTTTTATCTAAAACAAACTGCCTCATAAAACTTTCACGGACCTAAAAAAATAAAATACAATAATTATATAATACAGTATTATTATGTTTTTATATACACAAAAGAAATTCATATTTTACCTTGGGTAAATTAAAATCAGATGGTTGCTTATGAATAGAAGTCATTTTAGGTCGGTCTGGAAATTTTTCAAAAATTCTCAATCTAAACGGTAATGTTTCTTTAATCTCAGCACTTTGTTCGCGAAAACGTAATTGTTTTAACTTTTTTAACTCTTCGTCAAGTTCAAGATTATCCAAAATAACAGCAACAAAAAGACTTAGTACAATCTAATATAAATTATATAGTTATAAGAATTTATTTTTAACTTTAAAAATAAATAATTTTCTTACAAGGGTTACAAACAAATGGTAAAGAATGAAGTAGAGAGCGACTAATGGTACTATAAATGTTTTACGAGTACGTAACATAGTTTCATCCATGACATCAACCCAGGCCTCTTGAGTAAGAATTTGAAACATGGACATGAAAGCCTAAAATGAGGGTAAGAAATAAATATATATTTAAAATTAATAAAAAAAAAATTCAGGCTTACTTCAGGGAAAGTTTCAAATTTTGAAAAATCGCATAAAAAACAAAAGAGTTGCATAGAAATACCTGAAGAAATAACTAATAAACACAAAGTAAATATAATGAGACTTCCTAGTTTTTTTCCCGGTCCAAATATTTTATTAACAAAATCTTCTAACATTGGAGAAGCTTTTATTAATCGAACAATCCTTAAGACCTAAACATAATATTGTTAACATTTACACTTTAATAAAGAAAATGTACTAACCTGAAAATAAGTTAATTCAGATAAATAAAACTGAGGGACAATATGTAAAGTAGTACCAACAGCTAACATTAATTCAAACTTATGGTATGAATGTTTAAAATATTCTTTGAAGCCCAGTAAAACCATTTTAAATAATGTTTCAAAATTAAAAATGATTGTATATACGACCTAAAAGTATAAAAATATAAAATTTTAAAAATTAAATAAACAATGTTTATATGATAAAAAATAATTACTTCAATATAATAATATTTTTCATAAATTTCATGTCGTTGTCGCTTATCGTGTTTAAAATTCATAGTAGCCATTGCAATACCATTACTAAGTATAATGCACATAACAAGTAATCGAAACCAAGCAGAGTTAAGAATTTTATGACCTAATGGTGATGCTAATGTCCGATGTTTATTTTGTTCAGGAGTTACTAATCTCCAACCATTTTCATCACTTACTAGAATCTGAAATATAATTTTTTTCATTAAATTATATTAATAAAAAAAAATAAATAAATAATCAAAATATAAAATAAATTAAAATTTAACATGTTAGGTTAGAAAACTATTAAGATTGTTTTTATTAATATTACTTCGGTGGAAGTTTTATTTCCAACGTGTCTTCTACTTCCCCATAATTGTTGAAATTGTACACGCATTTCATTAAATGTTTCCGTGATGACAGCAATGAAAACATTTTTAACTAACCATGCTATGAAGAATATTAATGTAGAAAAGTAAAAAATAGCTCGCCAAGCAGGAAGACTGTCAAATGTGCGGAACATAATGTACACCCAACCTTCTTGTGATGCAGCTTGGTATACAGTGAAAATACTTGTTGCTAGAATATGAAAATATTTAATTCAGAACCAAAATAAATGATTAGATATATTATATACATAAAACATTATGATTTACCAAATCCATCAAATCCACTAAAACCAGTTATGTACCTTGATAATTCTAATTTCATGCATTTCATACCCTCTGGACACTGATACCCAGCACCTGGTTCTTTAGAACAGAATGAGTCTGGTATGGCCAAATTATTAAGTGTAACACGCCTGTTAAATAATTTCTTATTAGAAAAAAAAAAAGAACAATGACATTTAACAAACAAATTTAAAAATAACTATCATGTACATTGGGTCTGTAGTATTAAGAACACAATGATTTTTCATTTCACCAAATAGTTGAACACCAAGTACACCATATAAAGACATAAAAAATAAGAAGAAAAGTGATACATTATAGATTTGTTGACTTGATCGCCTAAAAGAAAAAATTATATTTATTGATTATACTGTTAAGACATGTTTATAAAATATTGTTTTACTTGAATATTTGATTTATTCTAGATTTTGGCATTGAGAATTTTAGGAAGACACGTATAAATCGGATCATAATGAAAGGCCTTGGTGCCCTGAGTATTGATAGGTAACTTAATTCAGGTAAAAACTCCACAATTTCAAAAATCTGTAATATTACAGACACCCATAAGAAAAACACCATTGTGCCATCAAATTGACACCAGTGATCTTTCATATACGGTGATTCACCCTTAACAAAAATACAAAATTAGAATATACTTAGTTATTATATTCTTTGGTATGGAATAATAATAATTACTTTCAATATTCCACGAATGTGCATTTTGGCAATCATTTCAGCAGTATATAAACAAGTAACAGCAAAATCACAAACAAATGTTGCGTACTGTAAAAATGGAAAGACTTTGAAGGTTTTTGGAGTGTTTAGACTGACACAGAGTAAACTCAGCAAAGCGCAGAAGCGCATCAATCTTCGAACCCATAACTAAAGAAAAAACGAGAAGAATTCAGAAACGTTTTTTATATAATAATTATAAAATAATTGTGTTGACGAATTTACCTTATTAACCCAATCAATATCAGCATTCTCGTTTAGAGATTCCTCCTGAACATAGTCAGGAGCCATTATATCCACACGAATACTTTGCTTACGGCCCAACATGCCGTCAAATAAATATAATTTAGGGTCCTTACATTTTGGCTAATGATTCAAGGGTCATCATAATGTATTGTTCTAGTTTTATTACTATTGGCTCAACTCTAATTTCGGATCGATCATTTATTTTTTTGGTTTTTTTCAATGTGATAACGTGAAATCGTGATATAAATATATCTAATATTACTGTGTTAAAGATGGTATTACGTAAGGCAATAAAAGCGTGAATAAGAAAATCTATTTGTTAAAATTAAAGATCCTTAACATTATATTGAGTGAAATAATTGCTAACAATGCTATAATTTATGAAACTAAAATATTGTAAAAGAAAATTGAACGATGCGAATAATGGTGTTTAAAAAGTATTATACATTAAAACTACGAAAAACGACGGTACGCCGAACACTATGTTGTCCACTATGGTGTAAGACCGGCAACATTGCGCACTTTCCACCTGACGACAGTCGACCTCAAGCTGCGCCAATGAAAATTCGTAGTTGCCGTTGCTGTACAACTTTATGTGGAGTGGCGGAGAGCGACTAATCCAGACGTTTTTTTCAAAAAAAAAAAAAAAAAGTGTAATGTAGATAAAAGTTGACATTTGTTACGCTTATAATTCCTGTCGTCATCTACCCGTGTGGCCGTGTCCTCGCTGTCTCGTGCCTCGTCGATAAAATAATTTCGTTTCACTCATTATTTATCATTCAAATTTTTATACGCCTTTGCGCTTATGAATTTTTTTTAATAATATTAGTAATAACTTATACTGTGTTGTTACTCTCACTCATTAACGTTGATTGCGAGCGGCTTATCACTATTTTTTTCTACCGGACTAACGTTCCTGTTGCTGCCGGTCTCCTAGTTGAAATTATGTGGAACGACAACAATTATCACAGTTGCAATAGGAACGTCTGTTCGTTTTACAAGAGGAGACATGTCTACAGGGATTTTCAATCAAAAATGAAAAACGTCGAACACGTTACTTCTTTGCCTTTAATGCAGGTCAGTTATTAAAATAATATTTTGTTCTGTCTCACATCTGGGTAAAATCATTGGTAGAATATTAATAATCGCAGATAATAATGAGGAAAACAAATGATCGAGATTACATTAATATTTTCATCAGCTGTTGCGCAAGTGTATGACCAAATTTGGTCGGTCCAGGAGACCACAGACCTTTTAGGGATCGTGTGCGTGGATCAGGTTCATTATAGTTTGCGTGGAGGCAGGCGGCGATGAGTAATTTTCACCATTAATTCGCATTCAATATTGCTTATTGATCTTATCTATAGTTTATGTTTAATTTCTGATTTGTGTCTGGGTTTTTACGTATATTTTTATGATTGCCCATAATGGAACTCGGAAACGATAATATTTATAATTGCACAACAACGATCGAGATTAATTGCATATAGTGCATGATAATTCGAAACCTATATAAGAAACGTTTAAAGGGTACAAGATATTATTATGTCCTAATTTTATAGTTTTATAAGCCATGCATTGTTACGATACTTATAAAGTAATTTATAGATATAATATATATATATATATATATATATATATATATATATATATATATATATATATACTCGTTATTATAAATTTATATTATTACTATTACAACTGTTATGCATTTGATAAACATGTAATATTGTAAAAATAATGTATGTTAAAACAATTTAAATGTAATAAATAAATAAATTCACCGTTTCAAAATGGCATTGATAACGACTGATACGTATCAGATAAGATAAGAACGTATTGGTACTATCAACTATCTTATTTTGACTACTGTAATAAATATAACTGTTAGTACTTCATATAACCCAAGTTAATATTGTTACATTTATATCCCACTATCCCATCATTGTATTTAGATTGGCAATTGCTTAAATTTTCGTCTACTCATTATGAGAAACAAATGAAGTTAAATAGAAATAGGTCAAATTGTTTACAGTCGACTTATATCAGAAATTTAAATATAAATACACTGTCATGAATATTATTCATAGTTACTTAATTCTTGCCTCAGGAAACGGCAATTCTACTTTTAACACTCCAATAATGGCACATTAAAGGTTAAAACAAACAACTTATAATGTATTACTTAGTACTTAATTATTATTTAATTAAATACTTTAAAAAAATGTAGATATTTTTTTTTAGAAGATTTTTATTCTTTTTTTAAGATTTCTTTACGAAGCATATCGCAAATAATAAGTACACCTTTTTTGTTGGATTCATTTAACAGTCTAGTTAAAAATTAAAAAAAAAACAGCACTTGAATTCGTAATCAGCTCATTTTTCAAACAAAACAATATTTCAAAACATACATGACTAAAAATTATATAAGGATATATGGTAACATGCACTTATGTATTAATATGCGTATTCTTGCATGATGTATCTATATTGCAAACGAATCTTCAATGCAAGAAATTGCAATAGTGTGAACCCGCCATGAGGTGAATTGGCGACCGAAAAATGGTGTGTAGTTGGTTCTCTGTAGAAACAAAAGTAATTTTTAGTACGTAGTGTCGTAAACGTATGGCGCCTCTAAACCGCAACACGATATATTTTGTTATCGACCGATTTCCGATAGTAATTCGTGGATTAGTCTAGGCTGGTCGCGGTATCGTGTTTTGTATGTTATTGATATTTATTTATATATGTTGCGTTTTGGTTGTCAATCGGTTACGTTTTAACGGCTGTCGAAAACTGATAAAAAGCTAATTTGATGATCACGTGTACTAATTGCACGACAATAGTATATTTATAAATTATATTTCTTTTTTTATTATACTATACGTTTTATACGTATGTATTATTCTATACCGTGTTATTTATTTCAACTAGTGATGGGAAAATCGAATGACATCAATAATCGAGATATTATTACAATAATTATTGAGATATTTTCTCGACTAAAATTATTTAAATATTTATATTATTGTTTAAAAAACCAATCAATAGTCAACTTATTAATACAAAATTAAAATCTTTGTTAAAAAAAATGTATAGCACCTAATATTTTTAATTTTAATAATTCCAATCTACGAGTATATTACACCTTTTATTTTGTAATAAACAAAATAAATTAAATTTTAAAATAAAACACTTATTTACGTTAGAAATAAAGATATTCATTATTATTAAACCGGTATATTTTAATTTATTCCCATAAGTGATATTATAAATGTTATATTTATCATGGATTATAAAATGTAGATATAACCTATAGCACAAGACCAATATAAACAAGATTATGGCCTATAAGTATACGTACAAACTAATAAATTATACTTATAAGTAGGGCCCGGATTTCAATGCAAAATGCATCTTTTATTGGTTAATCTTAGACAATGCTTTCCAAATTTATAATTTGATTCATATAACAGAGACTTCAAAGGTGACATTTTTGTTTTGCATTTTTTGCTTTTTTTTTGCATATTTCAATATTTTTTCATTTTTAGTACATATTTTAGCATTTTTCGGTCATTTTTTCGTTTTTAATTGATATTTGTTTAATAAACTATACAAATTTAGCCTATTCAAAAATATTATCTAAAGATAAATTATTTTCTTGATATTTAAGTAGCTTTAACGGGTTTTCCATATTAATTGTCAATCTTTATTTTTCGATTCAGTTTTATCATAATTTATTATTGACTGTGAAGTGTCACCCGTATTCGGTCAAAAATCACGTTCAAATAAGTCTGTTCGTATTACATCGCGGTCATAAAATTTGCTTGACAGTATCAAGTCAATTTTTCAAATTTTCAGTTTTTTGTAATAATATAATAAATAAAAATTACATCTTATTAAAATTTAAAAATCGTGTAAAAAAAAATATATATATATATATGGCATTTTTAAGTTCATTTTTGTGGTAAAATGCATTTTTTAAGAGCATTATTGGCTATTTTTTAGAGCATATTTGTATAGTTTTAAATGCATTTAAATCCGGGCCCTACTTATAAGTTATAAATATTATAACTAAAGCTGCGCATACACTAGACCCGAACCGGCCGGAACGACCGAACCGTAAAAAATCAAAATGCCGATTTTATATGTGAGTGCATACACTTGTACCGAACCGATAGCCCGAACCGAAATTCGGGTCGGTTCGGATTTCGACCGTACCACATGTTTGAATTTTTCGGCCGAAAATTAGCTTTACTATCCTATGTATAGGTAGATGCTTTTGATTTGAGCCGCTGATCAATAAATTAAATATTGTAATTAATTTTTAATGTAATTTGTAACTACAGTCATTATCGATCATATCACAATTGGTGTATTTTTATAAAATATTACTAGCAAGAACAACTACACACTATGCATGTGAATGAATGTGAAAAAAAGATGGAAAGAATATTTTGAGAAATTACTGAACGAGGAGTATCCAAAAGAAGCTTTAGAGAGTATGTTATGGAATGAAGGATTGATTGGTCTAGTGGGTGAGGAGGAAGTGAGAGATGCGGTGAAGGCGATGAAAAAGAAAAAAGCGGTAGGACCAGATGGAGTACCTGTAGAGGTGTGGAAAATGTTAAGGGATGTAAGCATTAGGTGGTTGAAAAATCTTTTTAATAAGGTAAAACTGATAGAGGGAAAAATGCCAGAAGATTGGAGAAAGAGTTTTATTGTACCAATATTTAAAGGAAAATGAGACATACAAGAATGTGGGAACTAAAGAGGAATAAAGCTCATGAGTCATAGTATGAAGATTTGGGAAAAGATAATAGAGAAGAGGATAAGAAGTAAGACGTCGATATCAGAAAACCAGTTTGGTTTTATGCCAGGAAAATCGACAATGGAGCCATTATTTTGTGTTAGGCAATTAGTAGAGAAGTACAGAGAAAAGAATAAAAAACTATGCATGGTGTTTATAGATTTAGAAAAGGCATATGACAGGGTGCCAAGGGAAGTTTTAAGGTGGGCATTAATGAGGAAAAATGTCCCAAAAATGTATGTTAATTTGATCCAGGATATGTATGAAGGGTCGAGTACTAGTGTCAAGAGTCGGTGTGGAGTATCAGAAGGTTTCAGTATAGGAGTAGGTGTGCACCCGGGGTCAGCTCTAAGCCCCTACCTGTTCTCAGTGGTAATGGATGAGGTTTCAAAGGAGATACAGGGTGAGATACCATGGTGTATGATGTTTGCGGATGATATAGTTCTGGTAGGAGAAAACCTGGAAGTTGTCAATAATAGGTTAAATGAGTGGAGGTTAGCCCTCGAAGAAAAGGGATTGAGAATTAGTAGAAATAAAACTGAGTATATTGAGTATGATTTTGGACAAAGAGACCAAGAAGTTGAAGGGATGAGGAGACAACTGACAATAGATGGTGATGTGATAGGTGAAGTTGAGAGCTTTAAATATTTAGGATCTTTTGTTCAAAAGGACGGGGGCTTTGACATGGATGTAAAATATAGGATTAATTGCGGGTGAATGAAATGGAGAGAAGCATCGGGCGTGTTATGCGATAAGAGAATTCCAATGAGGCTGAAAGGTAGATTTTATAAAAGTGTAGTGAGACCAACTATGCTGTATGGTTCAGAGTGTTGGGCGGTTAATTGGAGAATAGAACAAAGTATGAGTGTCGCGGAAATGAGAATGCTTAGATGGTTGAGTGGAGTGACAAGAGAAGATAGAATAAGGAATGAATATGTGAGAGGTAGTGTTGATGTAGCGCCAATTGTGGACAAGATGAGAAAAAATAGGCTGAGATAGTTTGAGCATGTGATGAGGCGAGAGGAAACGAATGCAGTAAGAGTGGTTATGAAGATGGGCGTTGATGGGAAAAGAGGAAGAGGAAGACCAAAAAAAAGATGGTTGGAGACTTTGGAGAATGACATGAGGGCTGTCGGTGTGTGCAGAGGAGATGTGATTTATCGAGTAAAGTGGAGGTGTAGGACAAAGGTGGCCGACCTCAAATAGTTGGGAGGAAATCGAGGCAAAAGAAGAAGAAGAAGACAACTACACACCATGCACTGCATTCGTCAACTGTCGAAAACTAATTGTTGAAAATACAATACGTGGTTTACTGTAGTTATTATCACTTTTTAAAGTTAGAGTAACTCGTATTTTATTAGTAACTACTAATTCAGTAGTTACTCTTATCATTCGATTATTTTTTAGTTTAAGTGAGTTACTCGATTATTTTCACTTGTTTTTTCTCATCAGTAGCTTTAACCCTAACATATCAAGATAAGTTAATTGTATTACAACAACTATATTTGGTTCAGTGATAATAGCAATAATACCTCTAAGAACAAATGTGTTTTACTTCATGCATTGCTATTATCATGACTTTGCTAATATTACATTTAAGAAATTAAAATAGATTGATAAATGTTATAACAAATTAGTAATGCTTAATTTATGATTACTAAAATTTTGTAGTTCCGCTAAATTTCACGATTTTCTATCCATTGTTTTTGACAAGTATATTTTTGTCATGCTGTAATAAAATTTCGTATAAAATGTTTTTTAATAGTAAATAGAACTAGGGATATTCGTCTGTACCGTATGTACCAATAATTATATTGAATATTATTTGTATTTGTATACCTATATAAAAAAAATAAAACATTTTATTTCATATTTTAATTGTATAAAAATATTGTGACATTTTATTAGACTTCTATATAGCATTCATGACGTTTATTTAGGCATATCGAATGACCAATAATGTTTTAGTAAAATTATCAAATTTTTGAGACACAACTATGAATATTATGTACTACGCATACATTTAATCGTACACTAAATATATTTTAAAATTATTTTATTTCATCAACCAATGTATTTTGCTTTCGTGATTTGATGAGTTATATGCAGGGGCGCCGAGTACAAGGGGACTATGGGGCTGCAGCCCCCTATGAGCTTCATAAGGTGGAGCTCAGCCCCCCCACGGTTTTCAAATTGTAAAATGCCCTCAAAATACTAATTTTATTCACAATAAATTAATTGAGAAAATATATTTTTTATATAAGGCATGTAACTTTCAAAACTAAATTGGTATTTTTTAATTTTTGTATTGTGGTTTTTTATGATTTAAATTTAATTTACTAATATTATTAAAATGTTATAACATACAAAACAACAAATAACTATATTTTACTAATTGTTTAACGATCAATTTAAGGAAAATTAAATTATTTTGTTAAACTGTACACGACGTGTTTATAAAATAGTGAGCCCCCCATGGCATTTTCAAATCCTGGCGCCTCTGGTTATATGACTTGTAATATTTCTATTATTTGACTAATTAATTGTTACTATTCAATAAATATTTTCATATAAACACTATTCGAAATATTGTGTATCTTTTATTAACTATTCTTAAATTATGATGCTGATTTGATAGTATTTGATAATACAATCTTACATAGAATGAAAATACGAAAATAAAAATAAAAATGTCAGATTTTTAACATTCAAATAATTTAATTTTTTTATATTTATGTGAGTTATATGAAAAGTTGTTAGTATTTGTTTTATTTTTAACAATAATTTACAGTTAATGATGTTAAATATAAAAAAAACATTATCGTTTTCTATTATAAAAAATGTTCAACTTTAACTTAATTGCATTGCTAATCGTAGTCTAGTTGGAGAGATTAGATGTATGCATGGGTGCTTTTTTTTAGAGGGGAGCACTCCCTCAATCATATATGAATATTTAATTAATTTTAAAGTTCTAATATATTAGATATTGATATTTTAAATTAAGTATTTAAATACATTTGGTATTTATTATTTAAAAAATAGGTATATATATATTTATTATAGTACCATTACAAATTATAAGTTTTATGAATTGTTTTTTTCTTTCTTTATTTAGCTACCGATATAAATATATATTATATGCATTTTTAATATACATTTAATTTTCTTAAACTTTTAATAATTTTACAATTCTATCCAATCAATTTAAGTTTTAAAAAAGATATGCATGTGTGATGTAAGTATCTACATATAAACATATTTTTATATTTTACCTTGTATACTTACTAGACTGTAGTTTGTTTGAGACCGTTCCACATTAGGTAAAAATCGCGTAGTACGTTGTTTTTGGCAGATTAGTTTTGTACCCAATGACGCAGTAAGGTCATTCCTTCGAAAATTCGTCTATATCACGGGACCTCGATTGTAATTAAATATACATAAATAACAAGTCCATTCTCTATAGAATTAAATTAATAAAAATGTAACTAAATTTTAAGTTTAAAATATATTTTTATAACTCTATATTAATAATGTTACTTATTACAATAATAAACACTTATATTATTGGGTACTTATAAATTGTATATTGCTCTTTTAATTTATATTATTAAATAGTTTTAAATAATATATTACATTTATAAATATATCTTAAGTTGTAGACACCACATTATTTAATAAAATTTCAAAAAATAAATTGTCGATGATTTATGACGTAGATATGTAGTAACTAGTTTGCTATATATAATACACTTATATATTTCTATAAAAATAGGATTCATTAAAATTAAGACTGTAAATTCAATTTTTGCTAAATAATGGATCTATTATGAATTAAAATGTAGGCCTATAATATTGTTGTATAGTTATTAAAACTCCGTATATACCATACAGGAAATAAAACGAGTCAAATCCTTCCGGTCGGTATTTTTTAATAATTTACACATTCACTACCTTAACTAACAAAAGTAAAAATACAACGGGAGGACTATAACGAAAGAATTAATGAGTTTTATTTTCAATGACGCCTACTCATATTTCAAACAACTATTCCTTACATGATATTTTTTGATAAAAAACTTGCATTTTCTATTTGATTTAATTTTTTTTATAAATCGTTTCATGTTTCTGTAACATTTATTTCTATAATATGGCTTAAAGTAATTTTTTCTTTATGGTCATATTTATAAGTGTAATAGGTATATAATGTATTATTATTTTAAATATCCTTATTCAATATTCATAGGAGATAGTCGCAATAATAAAAACCTTTACCACCAATTACATCAATTTCGAACCGCATAGTAAGCATGCGTTTAACCGCCGATTATGCACGGGTACTGTACAGGTATTTCGAGGCCGTGGCCATTCTCTCTTTCCGACTAACCCACTACCCTGACATTGGTTCTTTTTATTGTTATATTGCATTTTTTATCATAGATTCTTCAAATGTTATATTATAATGTAAATAATAATTTATACATAAAATGTATATATTTATATTATATATATATATATATATGTATATTAGTTAATGAATTAAGAATATAATATTTCACGCGCTATTTTTATTTAAACTGAAAGAGATCGGAGATTCAGATTAATAAACCGTTCGTATATTAACTCTAATGTATGATTGTGTAATAGCGCACGTTCTCCTGAAGACCTTGGTGGACACACTCTCCCCCATAATTAATCGACGGAGGAGAACCACCTTTAATGTTACCGTTGCGACGATACCTTACAGTTTTCTTTAAATGACCTAGCATGAGTCAATTGTTGACAATTGTTTGATTAAGTAAATAAATCTTAACAATTCATATATTTTGAAATATATTAGATTAAAATGTAAATAAATATAATTGTTTAGTTTAATTTTAATATAATTTTATTATCTATTAGGTATATTTTATACAATTTTGTTATTTAACGATAATAAGCTAGTATTAATTTCGATACCTAAGTATTTAAATTTGTTTCATGGCTAAAATATTAATTATCATTTTATGTATATTTAAACATAATAAGATGGTTTTAAGGCTATTGATAATTTTTTTTAAAACATATATATATATACCACATAAAAACAATTATTATAGGTATGTATTTATTAGTAGAAAATATTTGAGCAGAGATCAATAATAGATACATTTTTAACTTCAAATTATACATGAAAATGTTTTGAAACAATTTCTTCTCTAAATTATTTTTATTGGTTGGACATTAATATTATTCCATTCTTTATTTTTCATCAACTTTGTTTTGTTTTTAATGAATACTTAAAGTATTTATTATATGAATAAATTTAATATACATCACTATTTATAATTCCTGATTTTCTATAATTATTTACATATTGGTACGTAATATACTTACATTTTATTAATCCATTCCACTTTTTTTTAAAACCTATTGTTTTTTATTCCGTTAAATTTTTGTGATTCAATTGTGGGATATTAGTTTTTTTCTATTTATATGTAGACATATTTTAATATCTATTTTAAACCATGTCCCGCTTCGTATGTCTTAATCTATTTTTGAGGCGTTACAACTGAAATGTTACTAATGCTTTCGTATTATAACTACTTCCATTTCGTTTTATACGATGAGTCGAAGTGTTACAACCGTTAAACTACAAACATTATTGTATTTTATTTATAATAGTATAAATGTGTTATTTTTATTTTAAATTATAGCAACTAAATTTTTTTGTTTTTCCAAGAATTTAGTAATTTTTAGTCAGAAGTCAATCAAATCAAATTAAAGAATGTTTGTTTCAAAATTTGAAGTCAATGAACTATTCTATTTATTTCTTATTTTAAGATTATTATATTATACTCAGATTATATATATATCAATATTGGTAATATATGCGTATAAAACGTTTTATACGTTACATGTATAACACCCCATGAATAATACGTATAAAACGTATAAGATGTTTCTTTTTTGAAATTCTTAGAAATTTTAGAATACTTCCTATTTCAGATATTAAGTTAAGTTTTTTATTTTTATACTTGGTAAAAATATATTAGGTAGTTAAAAATGATATAACTATGTTACATAAATTATAAAAAAAATATTTTTGTTCGTAATTGTTTTCTCTCATTCTTTCTAACCTATTATAATAAAATATAATAATAAACTGATATAAGCAAAGAATATAATACATATACTATTACATTGATATGAAGTAAAATTTAAACGTTACCAAAAATATTATAAATGTTATAAATATCTCAAGTATAATGAATTTACTATGAATACGTCCAGGTAAAAATAATGACAATTATTAATAATAAATAAACAGCACCGCAATTGTATATTTATTATTCATATTTTCTTTTTTTATAGTTAGTGTAAATTATAAATGTGTTTTTGCTTATTAGTGATTATATTTTTATACGGTATGTAGCGTATGTAATTAAGTGATATATACCATACCGTATTATACGTATTAACCCTGATTTATACATATATGTTATATCAATCATATTTTTAAAAAAACGATTACTAAAATATTGTTTAAAACAATGAGTATTATATAGGATAAAATATTAATAAAGTTGCCATATAACTTATACCTTATTCAATATAATGCATCCTTACAAATTTTTTTTACATAAATAATAAATATAAATTTATAACATTCCAAAAATGCTTCAGAGGCTGACCAAAAGGTGACTCCATTGTGCTATAAGGTTCACAGATACAAATCGGCTTAACAATTTTCAAGTGGGTAACATTAAAACTTATGATTTTTACTTACTTTAAAATGTTTTTGTATTATCCATTCTAAGAAATATTTTTTTTAAATATTGGTTTTATATTATTTTATTAAAATTATTAATAATTAGTTTATTTGTATGTCATTTATTCAGTAGTCATACAATTTCAAGTACTATAAACTTATTTAAACAGGCTACCCATGTAATAAATACAAGAGTGTAATTATGTATTAATAAAGTATACTACATTGCTGTTTTAAGAAATTAGTACAGTAATTTACTTTTTGTACATTGAGCAATGCTACTAAAAATAAACGAATAAAAATCTATTTTATTTATAATCACTTTATTTCATATATGACACATCTAATTTTAATCACTTCTTATTCTTAAATTCATAAAAACAAAATAGTCTCTCTAATCTCTGTTATTGTCGTGTATATTTAATGAGTCTAAAATTGGTAAGGGGTTATTTTTGGGTGAATTCTTCAATATTTATGTATAATTCAGTAGTAGGATAAAGGAATTATTTTTGACATTTGAACTTTGAATTAAAGAACAATAAATTATTATGCGACAATGTCTTGGAAAACAGATTATTATAGGTTCACCTTTCATATTTTGTTGACCATTAAAATTAACAATTCAAAACTATCTTTAAATATTGGATAGTTAATAAAATTATATTCATTGTTGTCTTATTAGATATTGTTCGTATCACGAATATAAGCGTTTATAGTATTTGAAAAATAACTTAAACTAAAATAAAACACCATTAATCCTAACATTGTAATTAGATAATTTTTAAACATGTGTAAAAATAATGTAAATAGTATTAGTTTTTTTTTAAATATTATTTAACACATAGCGATTATGGCTATAATATAAAAGTTTCAAGTTATTTATAAATTTTAAATTACACATAAAAATTAAAACAATATTTAAAAAGGTTTTATTGACAGGCAGCAGTTTATTAATGTTTTGTTAATTTAAAAAATTGAATTAAATCTTATGTTAAGTAGACATAATGTGATATAAAAATACATATTGTTCTTTCAAATACGTAGATAAATATTAATAAAAACAAAAATAATAATTTATATAATTATATTATTTTGTAATAAGTTTAAAAATGTATAGCTTATTAAATAAATAGTTGATAGAAATCCAAATTTTAAAGAATTAATTATAAGGAAATTTAATTTTTACATTGGTAGAAATCAGCAATTTCTCTAAATGCACTTTTAAGGAATTTTGGAATATAGCTACCGGGCCGAATGGTCGAGTTGCCTATGACGTCGTTTCTTTGCGTTCAGATGACGTCATACCGACTGACGCCCACGCTACTTCCACTATCGTTGGCGTCAATCCATTTGGGATTATAATAAAGAAGAAAAACTTTAACCACTATCATATTTATCCCTCATTCATTCCTTATTTTCCCTTCATTGAACAAAACGAATTTTGATTTTACGCTGTTTACGTCAACGTGTCTCCATAATTTGTTATAACTTAAAAAAAAAAAATGATATTCTTGTACCTCGTATTGGTTATATCAAATAAATTATTGAAATTATTATTATTAATTTGAATATGACAATTATTTAGCAGTTGAACAATAATTTAAAAAGAAATACGTATAGTATACAAATAAATATTTAAAATTTCTTTCTTTTATTCGTTATTATTTTTGCTGTTTTTAAATTTTTCTGCGGGGTGACATTTGCTAAATAATTTGGTACAAGTTGAAAAATTTGAAAAACAAAATGTTGAGTTAAAAAAAGTTCTACAGTTCTACAGATAGTTTAATTTATTTTATTGTCCTCAAAATGTTATGGAATAAAAATAAACTTACAGGCCAACAGTTCATTCGGACCATTATGGTTCGAAAATATTCATATAATTTGATCAAATCGCCTTATTAAGTTATCTTTGAAACATTTTTTGATTTGATATGAAATTAAATTTAACATGATTGCAAATTATGTTCCATATAAAAGATTACTTGTTACTCTAAGTTTAAATGAAATTAATAAAATTCGAACGTGCATTTTCAGACAACTTTTAGTTCTTCTATTTATTTTTGATGCAGATTTGTATTTTTAAGTTTAAACTTATACACTTTTAACATATTAAATTATTTAAATTAATGTTTTTCTAACCTTATGAGGTTATGACGTTAGTTTTTAATTATTATTATTAACTTAACTTTTAGAACGTTGAGAAATTTTGTTCTAAATGTAGTTAAAAATTCTACTAAAATTAAAATATTCTACTATTTCTTATATTTTAGTTTCAATTGTAGATTTAATCATTTAATATATCAAATTTATAAGTTATAAATATTATGACTTAATAATTTAAACAATTACTCCACGGTACTTAGTTTTATTTAAAGTATCTTTATAATAATTAAAATTTTTATATTAAAATGCTTTGAATCGAGCGAAAGGTGTATTTGTCCCAAATTTGTTTTAAGTCAGAACGTATTTAAACGTCGAACACGTTTCACGTTTGATGTTACTAGTTATTTTGTCGCGTCCAATGTAGTATTAAATAAATTGCCTATGATTGACTTCATAAAGATGGCATTACAATGTTGTGTTTTTATTCGAGTAAACTATTTCTACAAGTTTTATCCCATAAAAATACCCAGTTCCATGTATTAATATTTTTTGTATAATATTCAAGCAATGCACTATGATAATATTTTAGTAGTATATTATGTTACTAATGGAGTGATGCCAAATGAACGACAAGAACTTTAGACGAGAATAACAAAAATTTGAATACCCGTTAAAATTATGTGTACAACAGATATTAAAGGTTTATCGTCAGTATAGATTATACCGTGGTAATTAGATACAAAGCTGTAATGCTGGTATTTTTTCTGGCATTGCTGCATTACGGTTTGCCTTGCCCTTTGAACGATATTTTTAGATCGTATAGTAACCTGTATTGTGTGCTTGTGTCATCGTGCAATGGTGCGGAGGGGAGATTCGTACAATAATTATCGGTTGCACGGTAAATACCGAGCGGCGGCAGTCGACCGAAGTGGGGGAATCGGCGGGCTAGCGCCGGCGATGTTTGACTGTGTCGCGGTAGTTCCGTTTCGTTTGCGGTGCACGATCGTTACGTGTGCGCTCCGCGGTTTGCTCATCATTAGCCGCCACCGCCACCGACGACTCGTATTTACGTGTTCTGCCGTGTGTTTCAGTGAGCGTGGTGGTTATTGTAATTGTTTCTTTGGCGTACACGAAAAATTAATGACTATTTTATTTTAAAAATTTAGACTACATTTTTAAAGTCAGTGTAAAGTAGTGTGCGATCACGTCTGCCAGAACTCGACTTACACAACCTACCCGAACCTCAAAGTCGTTTTTGTTATGGAAAAAGATCAAAATATTCAAGTATGATTTATTTTTATTTTTATAAATAATTTGTTTCGAATGAAAACAAAATTAAAATATATGTGTACTTAAAGTTGTGAAACATCGTTGAATATAAATGTGATATATACTTAGTAGTAGTCCTGTATATAATTTGTTATCCCGGCTCTCCCTCGGTCGCGCCATAGAATGTTCCAGAAGGTTCGTTGCTACTACCGCCGCCGCGCCCACGGTTGCAAGCAGCTGCTCTAAACTTCTTTACCGCCCGTCACGAATTTTGTACTATTCTTTGCGTAAATGAAAACTTTGAAACAATTAGTATTCATATATTATACGCGATGTACAATGTGCAAATCAATTATTGGCCGTTGTAACAATTTCATTTTACATTTTTGAAGCAATGAATGACCGATATTTTGTAAATCCATAATTTATCGGTTACCGGAAATTCGGTTACGATAGTATTTGACCATATGTGTGAAGGTTGTGTGTGAGTTGGCTGTACTACAAATTTATTTTTATTACTTCGCTATATTTGGAAATTTATTGTCTTTTCATAAATACAAAATTTTAGTTTTATTAACAATTTTTACTTTCTATCCTAAAACCATTAAATAATATGAATGTTTAATTTATAAATAAAAAAATATAAAATATAATAATGTGACTAGTCAAAATTCACAAACGTCCTAATATATTTCCGTACTCTACGAACTATGTAAACCTTATAATTGTTCTAAATTATAACTAAACATACACAGATCAGTGCACACTAACAAAAAAAAAAATCTATATCATTGTCCTTGACTCGAAAACTATAGGTCGGTAGTACAATGGTCCAGATTTTGATGTAACTCTTCCGTTAAATATTTATGAAATTTACTAGAGTTGTTGTTACGGCTTTGCGATAGTGTTTGCATAAAATATTCGTGTCTGCTATGATTATCATGGAATTAAAGGGTTTAAAAATCATATTGTTTACCTTGAATACAACAGTATTCACCAATATTAGATACAATTTTCGTAGTATGTAAATTATACAAAACTTATATGTGAATATTTTCATTTTATATTTCATAAAATTGTATTCTTTGGTTTATAGTTTTAATTGTACTAGTCGTTGAAGATAATTTAAACTGTGTTTTCTTAAATGGCCAACTTTAGTAAAATGAACACTGTTAAATGGCCTGTTCAAGCGGCAAGATTCATTCCCTGTACCTAAGTGCTGTATTCTATTCATATATTATTTGACGTCAAAGTGTACATTTTTTAGTTATTTATTTGTTTTTTCATACAAATGTAAATTTAAAAAAAGATACGTGGTGAAATATACCTATCAATCAACGTGTTTGATTATTACATGTGTACGATTTATTGTAAGTCACTGTGATGCACATCGAATACTATGGGTGTGTACAGCTGGTAAAATCGTAGCGTACTTGTGTGCCGATTAATGCCAGCATGCCAACAATAATTTAGATTTATATAAAAATGTAATACTTGAATATAATAGAACTGTCGCGAGATGACGACGTGTTACATTCGTATTTTTACGTAATCTGGTTTGCGTACAACATAGGTATAGCTGAAGTTAACATATGTTAGTATATCTACACGTATACGAGATCTGTTCACGGTCGGGGACGTTATGATTAATATTCATATTAATAAGTACGATATGACGGTGATTAGGAAAAAGTATATTATCGATGGCGACCCGATCGGGAACCTTAAGAAATGATGACTTATATGCCCTTGAACCTATATGTGTGCATATTATGAATACTGTTATATGTAACTGTAACTGATAATAATTGTTCACACTCGCCTTTGATATCTAACCGCGAGCATAACGTATGTTTTGTGTGTGTTACAGAACGGACAACTAGACGTGTCTACCAAAGATTTGAACCACATGCGACCCGCGGCCATGCTGTCCACGTGCGACGACCGACAGCGCCAGGGCGCCGCGGGCCGTGCCCAAACCGATCTCAGCCGCCTGGCCGTGCTAAGTTATGAACAGGTGGCCCGACTAAACGACGTGATGGACGAGACAGTGAGCATCCACGGCCGCGGCAACTTCCCCACGTTGGAAGTGCGGCTCCGCGATCTGGTGGCCATGGTGCGCGATAGGTTACGCGCGCAGGCCGCCCCGGAAGACGACGACGTCGCGTTCTCGGCGGAACGGTCTACGGTGGACGTTGACGACAACACGTCGTTTCAAGTGAACAGCATCAGACTGAACGGCGGGGCTGCGTCGCACGTGCTGACCACGGACACGCAGCCGTACAACGACCTGGACCTGATATTCAACATCAGCCTGTCCGGCAACCGGGACTTTGACCGCGTCAAGTCGGCCGTACTCAAGGCGCTCGTGGACCTACTGCCGGAGGGCGTGAGCCGAAAACGGATGACGCCGTGCAGCATCAAGGAGGGCGTACGTCAGCAAAATGGTCAAAGTGAACAAGGACGGTGACCGGTGGTCGTTGATCTCGCTGGGCACGTTGCCGGGCCAACGGAACGTTGAGCTCAAGTTCGTCGACAAGATGAAACGGCCGTTCGAGTTCTCCGTCGACTCGTTCCAGATCGTGCTCGACTCGTTGCTGCTGTTCTACGAGTGTTCCAGCGGCGTGCCGATCAGCGAGAACTTCTACCCGACCGTGGTCGGTGAGTCCGTGTACGGCGACTTCCGCGACGCCATGTACCACCTGGAGAACAAGTTGATCGTCACCAGGAACCCGGAGGAAATCCGGGGCGGTGGTCTGCTCAAGTACTGCAACTTGTTGTTGCGCAACTACGCGCCCGACTACGACGGCGACGGCACTAAGAAGCTAGAGCGGTACATGTGCTCCAGGTTCTTCATCGACTTCTCGGACATCAACCAACAGCGCGCCAAGCTGGAGAACTATTTGAAAAACCATTTTTGCGCGCCGCAAGAGGAGTTTATGAAGCTGCAGTATCTGAACGTTTTGAAACAAGTGGTCGAGGAGAGCACCGTGTGCTTGATGATACACGAGAGGCACCAGACATTGGCTTTGATCTCCGAACTGTCTTGGCAACTGATGGCCGGACATGGAATGTACTACTATTACCATCCGCAACCGCAGTTGACCATGTCCATTGGTCATCATAGCCAGTTGCCAGCACAACTCCATTGCCCTTCATAAGTGTTTTTAATTTATTTATATTAATATTATTATTATTTTTTTTTTTTTTTAGAAAAATGATACGGTTAACGATTTAAAAACCAAATGTTCATAATAATATGATACATTATTTACGATCTCCAAAAAAAAAAAAAAAAAAACAAAAAACAAAAAAAATGTCTCTCGCACTATGCCCCATGTATTTTTCCACGAAAACTACGACACTGTGCTAACGCCGACTTAGTGAACAAATTCACGTTTATTTATTGTCTACACGACTTTGAATGATATTAATCTTAAAAAGTCTGTATTGATTTATTTATTATTTTGTTATTGCGCTAAGCTTTTTAAATTTTTCCCTTTTTTTTAAAAAATAATAAATACTTTATGAGGGTGAACAAAATTTAATTTACTCATTGCGTACTTAATTGGCTACATTTTTTTTTATTGGCAGCCATCGTTGACTATTGCGTTTGCATATATTTGAACCAGACGAGTGTACAGATTCATTACTATACAGAGCGGAACGGTCAATTAATATATTTTAATGCCTAAAATCTAATTTTTATTTAAAGAAAGAAAAATATTTACATTATGTTATAATATGTGATTCGGATGATCTTCAATTACAATTGTTTGATCAGCAAAAAACGAGTCATATATATATTGAAATATAATAAATCGTTCCGCAAATCTAATAAATTATTCAAGTCATAAATAAATAATCATTATACTTAAGCAGTTAGTTGTGGCCTGTGTTAGAGAGACTTATTCTTATTATTTTCTTTTAATATCTATGTATATATTACACACACACACACATATACATACATTTACTATAGAAATAATACATTATTTTTCACGAGATGAATATTTTATTGTGCTCATAATATTGAGAAAATTACTACATAAAAAAATCGTGTGCAACAGTAATCACCGAAATTTTAATTATATATTACCTTTACCCTCATTTTGTGTGTAGTTAATTTTTATTAATTAAAAAAAAAAAAAACCTTATTTTATAATACTGCATTGTTTGTAATAAACATTCCGATTTTTAAATTGTGTAAATAATTATATATAAAAATACACTAAAAATTAATTATTTAAAATAAGAATGAAAGAAAGCATGAGCTAGCACTGTACTATCTTCTAGTCTGTAAACCACGATTATTAAAATATTAACGATTTTTCGTTTAACGTACATTACTTGATAAATAAATAATATAATTATTATTCCAATATCAAAGTACAAGTTATTGCAATTAATTATATTTATATATATATAAATATATATTTATATGGAAAAATCGTAATTTAAATGTTATGAATTATAACTTACCACAATCGAAGGTTTTTCAGTATTAAATTAAAAGGCTAGGAAACAAATATAACATATATTTATCGAGCAATTCTGAATGTCCTAGAGTTGTATAATGTTGTGATATTATGTCAATCTATTATTATTATTATTATTATTATTATCATTATTTTATTATTATTATTGTTATTATACAATTAATGTAATTTTCTTCTTAAATAATGTTTTTTAATAATATTTTCGTCTATGATGAGATAATTTGTTTTCGTCGTTGTCGACACTTGTACATACGTATATCTTCCAGTAATAATGATATTATATAATTATTATAATTGATTTCCCCTCCCACTTTTTGTTATATAACTACCAGATTGGCGTTTAGAGTGAAACCACAAATACGCACTGTTTATTTGTATAAAAAAAAAAAAAAAAAAAAAATGTTATTATAAAAATAATAAGGCTGACGTCTTTTTAAGTTTTTTCTCTTTTACGTATATATTATGTTTATGAAAAATTTAAAAATATATAATATATATTATATTCAAAATATTGTTACGAAAAATTTTAAACCATTAGTGTTGTAACCATTTTTAAATAAAGAATATTTTAATTATTAGTTAGATTTTGTTTAGTATGTAATATTTAAAAAATAGATAAATAAACCATTTTATTTGTGTATTAAATTAGTTTTGTTATTTCAATGAGTTAGTAAGAAAACACAATACTATGTGCGGAGTCATGCCAACGTTCTATTACATAAGTATAACGAAATGACTGGCGGTATGCCTAGCCATTTTCGGTAGTATACAAAGTTTTTCTATGAAGATCAAGCAGCAGTTGCGTTTCTGTCATTCCAAGGAGGTGCGCTGACAAACGAACGATGCATATATTATAATATATACTTTAAAATACCTATGGGCCATGTTTGTTCCTCTTGTTCTCCCTCCGCGGTCGTCTTACCTGCTCTGTGACCATTTGCCTTCATGTTATACGCTGTGTATTATATTCGATGCTTGAGGTAGTATTTTTTTATTTTTTTTATTGTACTTTTTTATTTACTTGTGTGTAAACAACTGTGGATTAGCACAACGTTCTTAATGATTATTTTAATTAAACCTTAAATGTTAAAAAATAAATCAATAATTAAATTAAACAATAAATATAGCGTGTAATCGACGCGTTATTTTCCGACATTAATCGAGAGGAAATGTCGGTTCGTTATTTCGAACGCGTTGATTATTGTAATTAAAATAAATTGCTATATACCTACTTGGACACATTTCAGGCGTTATCGATGCGTTTCCGAAGTTATGGTTTTCTGTATTTTTCAGATCGTTTTCGATAGTTGATCTGGTGCCTACAGCACCGATAAACGCGGGCGGGTGCGCGTAATTATAAAAATATCGAAAATTCTGTTTGGCTGCGATATACAGGTATGCTACTGGATCATAATCACGTCATGATTCCATAACATTTACAGTTACTTACAGCAATAAGGTCGCTGCAATCGAATTAGTGACTGCGCTACGATCTTAAATGTGACCATCTATTTCGCCAACAACTGCAGCGGTAACCGCAGTTGAATTCATTTTTTTGCCGTCGTGACGGCGATTGCGACAGGTATCAGACGGGAATTATTTAATATTATAAGAACAATAATGTTAACCGAGGTCGTAGACGTGATGAACAATGATCGAAACGCGCACCACGTGTCTAAAACGTTTTTCTAGAGCAATGCATTTCCGGGGTTAACTATCCGACGAATTTTTAATTGATTCGATCATTGATCCTTGCGCATGTGGTTCATCTGGACTATCCAGTTTGGTTCGGTTGAACACCGGATAAACGCAATGCGCGCTA
Organism: Sipha maydis; assembly: GCA_034509805.1. Lineage (NCBI taxonomy): Eukaryota > Metazoa > Arthropoda > Insecta > Hemiptera > Aphididae > Sipha > Sipha maydis. Next base: position 30,161 of record JASXSY010000668.1, on the reverse strand, counting down.
CCACCGGGATATCGTGAGTTCAGTTTCGACGGGATATCTCGCAGAGATCGTAGTCCACTGGATCATAACTTTTGCTGTACACCATGGGTGGATCCCCAGTTAGAGAACTGTGAGTCAAGCTTTTGCAAGAAACCACTTATTAGGGCTGAAACTGCATTATAAAAGTATATGTCTTGTAACAAAATGCGCAGTATGATCATATATGATTTTTTTAAGTTAATTCATAATTATTATTGAAAACATTAACATTTATGAATGCATAATTCTGTCTTGCATGGGCTCCGGCATAGTTATGTATACTAGACAGTTGTATCAGTGACGTCATTTATTGGGAGAGGGTTACTAGGGCATTTTCCCCAGTCTAATATTGACTTAATCATTTAGTAGTCTACACATGTATAAAAATCTAAAGCCTTCAAGAGGCCAATTTTGTCAACAAATATTAACTATAGGTCTGCTGACCCCCCTCTCCCATAGATCTGCCCGTGCTGTGCATGTCACGATTTAACGACTCACGGTTGTTTGCGGCAAGTAAAAAATCACTGCAATCGAATCGATGTCTGCGCTACGATCGTAACGGTTGAGTGTCTATTTCGCATGTGCAACCGTACGGTTTGGTTGTTTTTCTTTACTAGACGTTACGGCGATGGACCGGACGGAACTTAATATTCGATGTAATTGCAATCGATGTATACACCGCGGTTGCGGATAACGTTTACGACGTTCAGCGCGCGCGCGATAAACACGCGGTTTATATCAACTACCCGTTTTCGGGGAGACCGCGACGTCTCGTCGACGTACAAAACAACCGCATGTCCCCCGGGCGCTCGCGAAGACGATCCACCGACGTTCAGCTCAAGGTCAAAAACGCCGTGTGTTATTTTCGAACGCCAAATTACAGTCAGCCGTCGCCAACAAATCGTTTGCAATACATTCGTATGCATGTTTACGCACGCTAACGTAATGTTTTTAAGCACTTGCGGTTTTATTCTCTCTCCCTCTCGCTCCATCACCTCGGGGTGATCATGTTTTTACATTTTATTTATTTCGCCCGCAACGTTCTCTCCGTCTCTGTCTACCATCGTCCGCCGCGTTGGTGTACCTAAAACGATTATTGTCATTATTCCGTTTGAGATTACATAACGCGCGTGTACTTACTACACGTGCAGCTGCCGGTGGCTCTCGATTTTTTATTTTTCAATTTAAATATAAATAAATACAAAACAGGAATACGATTTACTTATGAAAATCAATGCGAAGAAAACTTAGGACATGTCCTAGTCTGTAGTTGAGTCAATAACACAAGAACAAGAATAAAATGATAAGGATACTGAAACTGTAGAAAAAGTAGAAGACTTCTTATATTTAGGTAGCACTGTAAGCTCAGATTGGAATTTGTAAAAAGAAAATATAAAGCGAATATGCCAAGCTAAGATGCCGTTTAAATAAGTATTTTTGCTCCAAAAAATATTGGTCTTAGCATTAAAAAGAATTTACAATAACCGTAAATCTGGAGCATTATGTTATGTAGATGTAAAACGTGGACGGTTGCAAGAGCAGAAATTAGAATAACGGAAGCATTTAAAAATGTGGCGCTACTGGAGGATGGAAAAGATGAGTTGAACTGATAGAACTAATGAAGAAGTTTTAGAAAGGGTATCCGAGAGGAAATTACTATGGAAGAATATACAGAAAAGACGATAAGAATTTATAGGTCTAAAGAAATGAGTTTTAAGACATGATAAGTTTTTAGGACTAAGTTTTGGAAGGAATAACCAATGGAAAAAATCATAGAGGAAGACCAATCATTTTCTTAAAAAAACACAATAGTTCTTTAATAGTAAATCCTGAGTTTAAAAATACAAATTTTGCTCGTGAGACATTAAATCTATAGATCAAAATTACTATCCAATACATATATAATTTCTTATAGTTTTAGTTGAATTGCCAAATTCTTTTGCAGTAGCAGAAAAAAGATTTTTCTTTTTAAGCCCACTTAAAACATGATTAAGGGAAAGAATGGGAAAAAAAAAGATTGACAGAATTGGTTCCTATATATATATATATATATATACATAAGTAGTGGTGCCCCAGACGTATTTTTCAGGTATAGCGAAATATTATTAGTTCATTCACCCGCTGAAAAATTCAAAATTTAAAGATTTTTTATGATTTTTTTTTTTTATACTATTGGTACTATACAATTAACAGCACAGAAATAATATGGAACATGAATAATACAAATTTATCATTATCAATAATAGTAATAATTAACAAGTCTCAAGTTTATTATTTTAACTTATATGCTATGATATCCACTCATCTCATATTTTTTAGATGTAACAGCTATTACATCTAGCAATAGGGTTGGGTGCCACTGTTCATAAAAATAAATATTGACAATGAAAATTACATAAAAATATAATTAACAGATTCTCTAATGAAAAGTATCGAAAACTTGGTTTTGTATAAAAATAAAGTATACTATTAATTTTTAATACCATAATATTATGTTATTTTATTTCTTTAATTGTTATAAAATTAACTATGGTCCTAAAGCTACAACTTATCATACGTATATCCTATTTGTATATAATGACTATGCGGCTCCCTCCCGTGAAAAATGTCTAGATCTTCCCCTATCGTGGTTTACTAAAAAAGCTGTATATGTTGGAAATATAAATCTAGTAGTATTGCCGTTTTCCTCTGACTTGTTATTTATCACAACGAGGGGTCTAACCAGCGATGTATTGGTAAATATATATTTATGAGTATATGCACTAAAAAATATGGATATTAATACTAAAAAAAATTATCTCGCTACATTCAAACAAATTTAATTAATCCCTTACATGCTTATAACTTCTAATAAAACTATAAAATACAACAACACAATATATACATTTGTCGCGCATTATAAATTGGATAATGCAAATTTAAAGAACCATGGGCTGAAAATCCATACTCCATATTATATTTCATGACATGTTTTTCAAAATGTTATTTACTAAATTGAACATAACATACATTAAATATAGCCTAAACTGTAATCTTCAACAAATAATTATGTAATTTAAACTTCAAAGTTCATAATAATTTTTTTCAATTAACTAATAATTTTTTTTTTTGTCTTTGAGTTATTTTAGAAGCGTTAACCCGTAAAATATTTCACATTAGATAGAATTGAAAATTTGTTGACAGGTATACAGCGTATACCCGAGTTTACGTACCCCTGGATTTAACCTTTTTGTGAGGTTTGGGTCACGTTCATAATGTAGAATTGTTGTAGATTGTATTCACGTTCTTATAATTTATAAATTTGATTTAAATATTAAGATACCAAATGAATGTATTTGTGTATTTTATTTTATATAACAATACATTTTGCTTATTAAGGAAAACATAAACATATTTATAATTAAAAGAATATATTTTTTAAATAATAAAAAATAAAAGCTATTGTGAAATTTTAAAATGCTTTAATTCTTAATTAGTTGAGATTGTGGTACTCTATGAACAACGTTTAAGATGCATGCGCGTCTGAAATCATACCTTTATTTAATTTTAAATTTGATTATTTTTTCAATTTTGAGATCCAAGTATATACATTTTTTTCTCGAAGTTTATATATAAATGATTCATAGTTTTAAAACTGACGTAAAGGCTGTAATATAAAATGTATTGTGGGTTGGATACTCTTTTACTATGTAATTAATATGGTTATACTTTGTGCGTTATTTTCGAAAACTCTGTACAATGATCGCATTATCACAAACGCATACTTTTAATTGAAAACAAGATAATTTATTTTGCATTTTGTTTTTCATCTCGACAATTTTTGTATTTGAAGTCTCTTTTTCTTCATTTTTCACAGCATTTTTAGATTTTTTTTATAGGAGTTCATATATTCCATGCCCAGATAAGCATAATTTGCGATGTTATTATGTTATTACTCTTTTCACCGTGTGCATTCTGAGAGGTAAATGCGATACTCTGCTTTCGTCGTCATCACGTTTTCGACACGAAAATTTCTGTCGTGTTCGTGCAGAATAATTTATATATTATATATAATATGCGTAAAATACTACCCGCACCGTATTGTATCTTATAATACATTTCTCCGTACTTGTGCGGGCGTACGAGTGTAGTAACCCATACCTACGTACGTACCTATTTACATATTGTTTGTTTTTTCTTCAAAAATTATAATCGCACCGACCGTTCCGTTACCCCCGTGTAGACGATATGACGACGAAACGTATACAGTTATTATTGTTATATATTATTACTATTATCATTATTCGTTTGCCGCGCATTTCCGTTCCTACATACGCACTAAAATGTTTTTGTTAAGCCAATTACCAAAACAAAAAAAATGGTTTCAATAATTTTTTGGTAGAACTTTTCAAGTTTATTTTCATAGCGAAATCTTTTACATCTAATAATTATGACCAATGAGGCCTGAGCAGGTACTGTGTTGAAATACATGATTTTACAGTCTGTTTTTGATGTCTGTAACGGTCTTTCGTAATAGCATAATATTATTAATTACAATACTATCTCCTCGTCCTACGGCTTGGCACGTACCCTATATTTTTTTTACTACGGCAACCGTCTGGAAACGAATAACCAGCAAACAAATAACACCGAACTGTTGTTATTGTCGTTGTTTTCATTAATTCGTGCGACCGGATATTTCGTTCAAACGTGTTTTATTTGGTAATCCCCTCTTCAGTCTTGTTTGCGAGCACGCAATATTGAAACCGATTTTTATTTCATTACCAATAGTGTCCGTTAACGGATATGAAATGAATAACATGTTACAAAGTTTAAAACTATAGTAGGTACCCATTATGAACCGCATTATAGTCTTAGAATAGAATAAGCATACCAATAAACTATTCCATATAGGTACTGTCTGTACCATAGCTGTATATTTAAAACGAAGATTATTTTCGCTCAACCAAAGCAAAGGTTCACTCCACTTCTAAACTGGCAATAAAACCTCTCACCCCAGATTAAAACCGCGCCTGCTCTGAGATAGTTTTGTAAAAATCCAGAAGAAAACAACTGAAAGACGATTCGGTACATATTTTCGTTTAAATTCACAATTACCAAAGTTACGATTGTTGAATTGTTGAAATAATTATTAATGATTGATTGAAAAAAAAAATTATTTCACATTGATAGGTGTAATAATTACTGGTACGAAATCGTGCTCGTTGTCAAGGGGAGGGGGTTTAGCACCATCTACTAAATATTATTTATTGGTTTAATTAATTTTGCATCACTCGTCCGAATGTGTCAAATATTATTTATTTTTTTAAATCTATATTAAAATTCTAGTACTTTTTGCAGCGTATATTCAATTACCTATTTTATGGTTAGCCTTTATTTACACATTTCTAAATTCAAAATGGTTGAAGACATTTCATCTGCGTAAAAACAGCTTTTAATGAACATTCATTTTGTGTAGATTGGTTGGTGTACATTTTTTGAAAATTGTTTTCAAAAAAGTCTGAAGAATCGTTCATTAATTACGGTAAAACGACCATAATACTGTATGAAAATTCTCTCTCTATCTATCTATGTATATATATATATATATATGTGCATGTGTGTGAGCGCGTGTAATGTGTTATATAATGGCATTTAGTATTATTGTCAACAAAAACTGTAATTTAATAACAACCTTAATGTACGTAGTATGTTCAATGTGTACACTAGACTATTAAAACCATAATATGTAATAACCTAAATAATGCGGACGCGTGGAGTAAATGAAGAAAAAACATCAAAATCGACGGTTGTTTTTCTCGTCCAGTTGCCGCGGAAAATTGAGAACGCCGAGGACTCTTTGAAAACACAATTTTTGGGTCATTTTCTCGGTCGTTATAAATGTATTACTATTCCTACAAGGGCGCGAGTTGGATTCGGTGTAAACCGGACTGTCGACAAAAATATTATTTTATTTTATTTAACGTTCATAGCAGACACAAACAAGAAATGAGCCATGTAAATACGCAGTCCTTGGGGAGTCAATTTCTTAACTATTTTAAAATCATCACGTACTCATGTACACATGTTATACCTACCGGGCGTTAAATTTATTTTCACGATGTATAATATTGTTTATAATATTATGATAATTAATTGCCTATCAGTGGTTAATTTTAGAAAAATTGGGGGAGCTTAGTAGGATCATATTTACCATTGGCAAGGTAGGTAACTGCTTATGTCGTCTGTTATTATGGGCCTCGGTTTTTATGGACGCTTGTTGTTTAAAATACAATTTTTATCGTATAAAATAAATATAAGAAAAATATAATTTTATAAAAAAAAAAATCAGTTTAAAATTGCACACATTTTATTTTTCCTAAGGCCCTCAAAGTGCCTAAATCAGGCTCTGGAACTTAAAAGAATGGAGCTAATAGAGTGATTTGGGCATTGTGGTTTGTCTAGCATTTCAAAATTAATAAAGAAAGAAAAGTTATGACTGAACTTCACTGAGCGCTTGCTTTTCACTGATACATCCAAACCAAGTTGACCGAAAACAGTTAGAAATGTAAATAACAATGACCATAATCATATGGTCCGCATAGTATTCCCCAAAGGTAGTTCGAAAATATTAAAAACCTATGCTTTACATATTAAAAATAAAATATTAAATATTAAAAACCTATACTTTACATTAAATATTATGCTTGAACAATACTTAAAATAAGAGAGGTGACATTTTCCTAGAAAAATGCAAGAAAAGTCATTTAGCGGCATTACGGAGTAATACTCTTGGAAAAACTGTTCACCGAAAGCAACACATTCTATGTATTTACACATTTGTGATATCATATAATTGTTCGAAAATCTAGGTTCATCAAATTTTCAAATTACACTACTGTTATACACCGACGAACACATGCATAAATCTTCTGGCAAATGGTCGGTTTGTTTTTGTAAAACGGCGAAAAAAAAACACGTCGCTGAGCGCATTTTGCATACATAAATGAATACCTTTTAACCTATGCGGTTATACAAATATGCGTGCATCCGACCGCGGCGTGATTCGACGCACAGTCTCGTGTTTTTAAACGAATTTTTTACTTTATTTTTTTTTTCCGCAGTGTGCACGCACGTCTTATGACATATATAATATTATACCGTGCGTGTGTGTGTGTGTGTGTGTGTGTGTGAATAGGTGCGTTTTTTGAACGACATTATAATATTGTTTACTTATCGAAACGTGTGCGCACGCGCGTGTGTCAAACATTGCGTATATCGTTCATTACAACCGCATACGTCCGCACCAAAACCATAATATACGTCACATCAGGCTGTGCGGTTCGAGGTGAATACGCGTGCGAAATACCAGTACATGGCTATATCACAGAGTAGGTACACACATGCTATATGAACATAATAATAATAATAGTGATATAGTAATAGTGTATTCAACATATATATATAGAATACGCGGTGTAAGCGTTTCTAATGCAACCGACGACGATGCCGCCAAACACGTCCGTCAATTAGAAAAAAAAAAAAAGCACCAATAATAATAAGATATGTAATATGCGACGACGGACTCTATGCGAGACCGCGACCACGACGGTGGTGACGACGGTCGTAACGCCGTTCGAACTTCTATAGAAGGACGACGGAGGCGACCTTGCACGAGGATTTACCTCGTCGAAAAGAGCAAAGAATAATATTATACACACACTCACACACACATTATTCATAAGTAAATAATATAAATAAAAACGTTAGTGATTTTTACAATAATTATTAAACACAGTGACCTTGACATTTCATAACATCGAAATTATACGAGAACGGATTTGTATTTTGTATACGCGTGTATGTGTAATGTGATTAATATATATACATAGAGGGACATATGTATTTATTATTATTAATAATAATAATAATATATAAATATATAATATTGTGGTGTGCGAAATGTGTTAGCGATTTGAAAATCTCACGTGCAACAAACATCCGGGCACTTTATACTTGAATATAATATTATGCCACAGGGCGTGCCAAGATTTTTTTAAATACTTTCAAATCAAGAAAAAAAATATTTTCATAACGATTATTAGTAAATATATTTAAAACAACAAATATAATTAGATAGTTAGACATTAGATAAATCATAGTTAAAAATCCATGTTAAACCATAAGTTCTGTAGAATCAAGCATAATATTATTAGAAGGAAATATGAGATATGAACATTTTAAGATGGTTTGAATCCCCAACCCGAATCTATACTTGATATTCACCCCTGACTAAGTTTTTTTTTAATTCAGTGCTGCACACTCGCAGGCATGCAAACACATGAGGTACGTCTATTTTCGCACCTGGCCTACACACAAATACACAATAATAATGAGTATACAATAGCATACATTTATTGTATTTACATCGTAAGTACACCTACATGCGGTCCAACTGACAAATATCACTTCTGTCTTATCCCTCTCCAATATATCTACATTGTTACATATTAGTGTATTATATATACGTCCGTTCCCACGGGTGGGGTAGCTCAATAGCTCGTGAAAAGGTTAAGGTGCGACTAGTTCACATAACCTGTTTCCGAGTAGTATACATTTTTAAAAGGAAGCGAGCCAATAAAGTGTCACAACCCTCAAAAGTTCAATCACACGACTATAGGGGCATATAAATACCATAGCGTTGTTATGTTCGTACAAATTATTGTCAATTGGCGTATTTTAAATATTATTTCAACACAAACATTCACACACTCGCGTAAAACGGCAATACTTGTTGCATAAATCATGATAAACATGGTAATGTTAAATGTTAAATGAACGTGTGTTATAGCAATTAAAAGTATATTTCGGGTTAGTCATAAATTGTTAGAATATCTTCAATAGATAGTAATAGTTAAGTAATATGGTTTTCCAACAATAATAAATAACAAATAATATTTCTTCACGAAAATACTGAAAAATAAAAACCATTAAAATCTGTAAAAAATCTGTAAAATCCATTAATTTCTATGAAATATGACGAAACAAAACACAATCATATCTTAATACCATTACACCTATTAAATAAAAACATAATACGTTTTACGTAACTTATTTATGATTAAATAATGATACAACATTTACTGTTAATAAAGTTCAATTAACGTTTTAATGTATAAACTGAAAAATATGGTAAACAAGATAAAATGTATTATTTATCTCACTGTACACTCATAAGTTATTGCACTGCAGATATTCTATACTAAATCAATATACCTGTTGTTACAATATACCGACTAGAAGATTTCAGCGTTTGCAAACAATTGCATAAAACAGCATTAATTTTACAAATGAGAATGCGTCGTAGTTAGTCAGAAATTTAAAAATATTTAAATGATGTTCTGGTAAACGTTTCATTTTATGTATGTAGTATAATTTCCGTATTTTTATTTACTTTTTAACCCTACGACATTTGCGACTTTGATATTGTTTTTGGTCGTATAATATGCTATAAATAAAATCAATGGTATTAAAATAATGTAGTTTTGATCAGTTTTTCAAAAAAAAACGTTTAAACGTCGAGTATCACAAACACTTCCGTGCATTATAACTAGGTCCATAACTTAAATGTCCCCGAAGTCCATAAGGAAACGTTCTAGGAAAACGGACCTAAAAACGACAACCCAAAAACTGATGTGAAATGAACGAACATCGAAAGACATGCAAATCAAAAATGTTCCCCGTTGAATTATCAGTTGCACCGGAACGAACCGTGCACACACGAAAACATATCTGTGTCCAAAACCGGTCGAAACAATGTGCGCTATGCACCGTCACCACGAAACATTTACGAAGATTTCTAGTGTAATACCAATGTATAATGTTGTTTTCGTTTGTCCGGGTCGTCGGAACACGAAAACAATAACGCGTGGACACCGGACGAGAGACAAGACACCTTTGGCCGTAAATCGCGACGGTCCCGGCAGCAGGGGAGTGCTCGGAAAATTCCGTGTGCTGCATTAACACACGTCGCGCAATAGACGCGTAGACGGGGGACAGAAAAAAATAAAATAAAAAATTTAATAAATGAAGAAAAAAAAAAAAAACGGGAGTGCGCTCGGATGTTACGGCGACTGACGCGGTCGTCCGATAAGATAACAGCGTCCGACCCCGCCGCGCGTCGCGGTCGCACAACGTACTCGGCAAATCGAAATCCTGTGTCGGGACGATAAAAACCGGCGGAGGAACGTTATGGCTGCGGGTAATGCACACTGGATTCCGGCGCGGTGCGCCACAGACGCGCGTCGCGACCAGCTTATCGTTCGGCCGAGTCGTGCGTGTACGTGCGGTCCGCGGCAGTCGAACTAACCTAACCGGGACTTCTGCCAGTGGCGTCGTTCGAAGGGGGGGGGGAGGGGGTGAAACCCGTGCGTTTGTCGCTGTCTAACGGTTGGCCAACACCAAGTCGTCGAAACATAAACACGTCGTACGTGAAGGCATCGACATGTTGTAGATCGGAAAAATGAGACGTGCGCCGTACGGGTGGGTGCTTGTGTACAAACCACGAGTGCAAATCGTCATATTTTTAGACCGATTTGTCGTCCCACTTCTACCCCCACTTCTTTAGTAAAATGAGCTGTCCAGTCGGCAATTTTATTGGACCATGCCGACTGTTCTACTCAAGAAGTAACTGAAATTACGCCACTGATTTCCGCAGGACTCACCGTCCGGGGACGTGATTGAGAAAATATCGCGTTGGTTTTCGAGCAATTCACGTCACGTGGCTGGGGCGTATTTAAGGGGGGGGCCTCGTGGGGCTCGTACCCTCCGTTCACCGTATTTTATACATTTTTTTATTCGTTTTAATTTTATTTTGTATTAACCTCTTAAAGGCTCACTCACTTTTCACGCACGGGCGCACGATGTTGTATCATGATATGTTGTCAGCGATACTTGATACCACTAATTTATAATATTTTTGTTGTATAGTCCCTCTCTCCCAATCGACCCATAAATCCCCCATGTGTGTCTTTGGTACTACCCCCGAAATGCATTTAAACGTATTATTACTTATAACATCTCAACCATTGAAATTTCCTGGGCACACCACTATATTTATTTGTTTTTTAAGGATATTTGTATGATTACGTATTTAATGTATTAAGTATATACGTCCCTGGCTGTGCCGTATTTAAATATATATATTTCGCAATAGTACTTATAGTATTTTTCTGTTTCGTTGCGTTGGAAATTCAATCATAAAAGTATTTATTTTATTTATTTATTTATTTTCAAAACTGCTAATTTTAATAAGTTGTCAACCAAATATAATAAAAGATTTAAAATTTATTTTTTAACATAACTACAGTATTGCCAATTTCATAATTTTTTAATTGTTTAATTTTTAATATAGTTGAATGAATTGAATAATTGAATTTACATACTTGAAAATTGGTCATCGTAATAATACATAATTTGTCAACTGTTTTATGATATATTAGGCTTACGTATTAATTATGAATAAATGTAACTATATGTCATATATAGTAGAGTTTATTCGAGTTAAAATGAATTTAAAGTTTCTAAATGCAGTATTATGTTAATATTCATATATACAATACGATTGATATGTTAATATTTTACAATATTCTTAAATTATAATAATAAATATTTTATAGGTACCTGTAGTGTGCCTCACTAGCAGTTTCAAGATGTCTTATTTTATTATCATATGGGTCTATTATACAAGCTTATTATTTTAAAATGTTTGACACGTATATATGTTGCTTTGGTTGTATGCAAATTAAATTTTTTCCGTAGGTGTACATCTGCGTACGTACAAGAACAGTATGATATCAAAGATTTATGTGCAATATGTATTGTGTAATATTAAGAAAAAATTTGCAAATATATGAATGCAGTTTTCAGAAGTTCTAATAACACTAAATATTTTGGTAATTATTCTATTGAATTCCATATACATATACGTATTATTATGTTCTTAATATGTGTATACTTAATTATATTTAAATTATTGAATTATATTTGATATTATATATATTTGTATTTACTTAATACCAGTATATTGATATAATATAAAACAGCGAAATAAATGTGAATACTAATTGAAAAATGCCTACAGAAAACCCCCCAAAAAATATTAAATTTAAATTGAAAAAGTCAATTTATAAAAGGCTTTCAAAGAAAAAAATCTAATTTTACAAACTTCAATACTCCAAATTCTTAAACTTTATGATAACTATAGAATGTTAGGAACGAAAATATATATTTTTATACTTTATTTTAATATCTATAACTTCAATTTCTATATTAAGTTTTCAACAGAAGACGATTTCTTTTTCGTTCACCATTTTTTTTTTTTTACAAATTCTAGTAAGAATATAAAACAATCGAGTAGTACAATTTTCCAAGTATCATCGATGTATATTATTAGATTATGCCTATTTTAAATAGTATTAGTAAACACCTCAAAATAAGCCGGAAATTAAAAAATGTTCTCTTGATTTATTTAACTAAATATGATCGCAGCTGAAAATAGGAGAAAAAACGCTCTAAAGTAAATCACATATTAATTTAATGTTATAATATCACAAATATAATGTTACTGTTTCATATTTTTATTCAAATCGAGCGCAAACAGTATTACAGTATTTTAGCTATTTAGCATATTGTGATATAAATAAAAATGTTATGCGTATAATTATTGTTATGTAATGGAACTACGAGTATAACGATCTCGATAAACCGTGTTATTGAAATGTGTTATGTTGAGGGAATTTTGTATTATTAACAGTAGTACTTTTAATTTAAACACCTATAATAATTTTATGAAGTTTATTTTTGATCAGTTTGAGTTTAATATCATGTAATATGATTGGATAAATATGTTTTATAGATAAGTTCATGCATTTATTTACCTATGTAGTTATTGGATCTTTTTTATTCTTTAACTTACATGGTAAATGTATATTAGTTTATTTTGGGTGTGGATAACGGTAGGGGATATATTAAAGATATTAAAGCCGATAATATGTTAGTAGTTAAGTAGTTTATTCAATTAAAGAAATAAAAATAAAAATATCATCGTCCTTTTTGTCTGTATGTGTACTTTAAAACATTAGCGTACATAGACGGGCGGGGTTTATGCAGAGGAATGAGTAAAATCGTTTCATTTTTTGCTTAAAGGCATTTGAAAAATTGCCACTCTAAAAACTATAATGTATATGAATGTATTAGATTCTAAATTATACGTGTTCATGGTCTTTTTCATTAAATATGGACAACTGATAATTAAATTATAATTTTTTACAATTTTTTTTACAATAATTAAATACTATAACTAATAAATAACAAAATATAGTAAATAATTAGTGTCTTTCATTGAACATATCACTTGTAAATAATTTCAAATACTCAACAGCAGATTATAAATTTTTAAAACAAATGTTATTTAATCTTTATGTTTACAATCTCGTATAAATGCAGATCACGCGTAATGTCAGTGATCGTATTTATATAATTAGACTTCCAGTTATATTATATACAGATTAATGTTTTGACAACGGTTTCTAAATAAATGACAGAGAACTTTTAAAGTTTTTTATTGTACACCTAGTCTACGTACCCATACACAGTTAAGATTTTGGTATTATTTATATCTAATAGGTCCTCTTTATGATTTATTTTTTAAAATGTATTTTGTATTGCTATGTTATTTAATATAAAAATTACTTTTATAAACGTTTATTAAACATTTACTTTAGGTACGATGAATTTAGATTTGAGAAAAATATGATTGTCACAAAATTTAAATATATTTTTATCTCTTGTGCACACTTTATATTTTAATAACCTGAACTGTTATCAGATTATTTTACATTTCGATATTACCATCGATTACATACAATTATGTAATCCGTCATACGCATGTTACCTCAGATCATATACAATCACAAATATCTATACTAATATAGTATAGTATAGTATAGTATAAATATATGTATATACAATATGATATACCTACATATGTGTTTTTAGGATTTGATTACCGAGCTTTTTACTGATTAAATGCCTTATGTAAAATCTATAGATGTTAAAAAACTTATAACCAAAATAAATATTATATTCATTTATCACTCATTTTTCGTAAACAAAAGATTACAAGAGAATTTAAATTTTTTAAATTACATTACATAGTTGTTGATTTACTTATTATAAATGCTGTTATTATACGTTACAATTTCATTTAATTATTTAATCATCCTACGTTATTTTACAATGATTTATTAATGGCAGAGATTCATAAATGTCTCATATTTATTACAGCGTAATAAAAAGATTGAAATAACACATTGGAAACGATTTTAAAATGTATTTTGTTTTACAATTTTGTATAATAATAAAAAGTATAGTTAGAGTTACAATTAGTATAATATAATATTATAATCATACAACTTTAATACTTTAATACAAGTTGATTGCGAACACTTTAATTGAATTACACATTTATTTTAATAATTAAAGCAATTTATTGTTAGTAAATTAATCTTAAATAATTTAAAAAAACTGTCAAAACTAAAAATTGATGAAGCATAAATAAATAATACAAAAAACATAAGATTTTATTACGGGAAATTACTACGATAAATGTTGAATAATTGTATAACCGTGCCCTTTATGATTATAACTAATGTCATTATATTGACACGATGTGCTGTTCATTCAATTGGGATTGGCAACGGCAAAATAATATTGATTGTAACGATTCAACCAACTATGTCATTATAAATTGGTAAATTTTTAACGAAAACATAATTTAAAAAAAGTAATTTTTCAGTATTGTATGGCATAATACAACATTAATTTATTTAAAGGGATAATTTTAATATTTTGTAATATTTCTTAAGTATTTATTAATTTTCTTAAAGTTACTTATACATGTGTTTATAAATGATTTTATCTCTGCTTAAATTGTGTTTGTCATTAATTACTTGTTGTATAAGTTGCATAAATTTTGAAAAATGTTTTGAACATCGATGATTTTAAACTAAATCGTTTTTCAAAATCAGTATTATAAACATGAGAAAAAAATACCGGTTAATCATGATACTGCAGTTTTTAAGCACTTAGATACTCATGCATATATAATTACTTATGGTGATCAGTGATGATAATTTAAATTAATTTGTTTTTTCAAATTATGGTTTTTGTATATCATACGTAAATAAATTATACATATATTATGAATATATGTAATATATTCAAATTAGATAATTAATAAATATTATTCAAATGTTTATAACTGTATGCTGATATTACTCATGCAGTTTTACGAATGCATTATTTAGATATATATAAACTAAATTAAATTTTAAAATAATTTTAATTCTTGTATTAGAAAGATGATATTTTTTAAACAAAAACCAATTTTAAGTTCTATAATAATTTTCCAGACAAGAACTTTTATTTATTTTTATATTTTATTTATACTGATATTATTAGATTAGTTTGATAATTTTTAATACATAATTTATATATTAATTATACTAAATATATATATTAAATATGTATTAAATACATTTTGTTATTTTAAACATTTATTTATACAGGTACAGTTTTATGACTATTTAATACATACATTTTTTGATCATGCATATTAAACCTTAAAAACGAGTAATAAACTTTAATACTTATGGATAATTCGTAAATAAAAAAGTAATATAGTATTTATACTCAATACGACAATAATAAACAAATAACTATAGTTAACATTTTGCTTATATTATATAAATTAACCATTTGCATTTAATTGATTTTAACTAGTCCTGTCTATCGTAAAAAGTGTATGTTGGTTGTTAGATTGACATTAGACCTATCAATTTCAAGTATTTATCATTATAACTGAATAAAAAAGTATTAATGAAAAATGAACTGTAGTATTATTAGTTTATTTTGTATTTAAAACTATTAATGTAATTGTTAAATTATTTGAAAACATGATACTGTATTTTTAAATATAATTGTATGTAAATGGTTCTGTAAAAATGAATAGGATAGATCTTATGATTTAGATATATCTTATTATAATAAAGTCTATAGGTAATAAATTATTAATAATCTGTGCAAAATAATCGAATTTAAACCAACAATGTAATATAATTTTTTTTGTTTCATTATCGATTTCGAAGAATTAAGTCTCTTGAATATGTAATAAACCTTACTGCCCTTATACTTACTATACTTATTAATATTTCTATATTGATACTGTACTCTTAATAGATAGCTAATAATATTATATGTTTTGACTTGGTCACCAACTTAGTAAGTTTGACTAACTAATCAAAGTAGTCACCATTCTGTATCTGGTATTGAAATGTACTGTTATTATTATTATTTTTTAGTATTTAATAATTACTTACGCTTACACTTAAAGTACTTAAATATAATTAATTATCAACGAATTTGTTTAAAGAATTATTTTGATTTATGGATCGACACAATTATCTACCATCTCTGTCAATCACTCACGCGTATCATGGCAATTTAGATGATTAAGAATGAGTGTAGAGTATTTTTAAGATGCTAATCTACTCTGGAAATATGAAGTCACTTTTAGATCAACTTTTTCATCATATACTTTTGTTTTTACCTTAGTTTAGCAATAATTGAGAGAGGTGGTTTGACAAAATGTGATATAAATGTTGATAAAATGATAAAGAGCCATATTTAAAAATAAATTAATACATTTAATTCTTAAAAAGGGTTAAAAAAGAAAAAATTAAAATGCAAGATAGTTTATCGGAATATAACTTTAATTTGTACGTGCGATAGTCGGAGTCAACGAAATCGTGGTATCCGATATTATGAAAAATGTTTAATTTTCAAAGATAACGCATAAGAATATTATTTGTATGTACTGTATATTCTTGAATAAATATAATGGCACGACGGAAAAGACAATGATTATTAGCGATAATTACATTAGACAATTTATTTTCGTCAAATTGTTTTCATACTTTAGTAATTGAAAATCAATATCATCTTTATAACCTATCACCGAATACATAATTGCAGAAAACGTATAAACATTCATGTTACCATCATCATTGTATCAATATATACTCTTCAGATGTATACATTATCAGGATGTTATAATATTTTATGTACATACAAAACGTACCTAGTGTTTAAATATAATATAAATATAAGGTATATAATATTTATATACTACAAACATTATTCCAGTCAAAAATCTATGTCATATGAGTATATTATAATACTAACTTTTATTTTGATTATTCTACTCTCTCGTTGATATTTTTATCTCATAATTATATAATACACAACTATTATATTATATTTTACGTAAATATTAGATACCTGTCTGCTGGTATTGTTTGAGGTAAGTAGAAGTACTGTAACAATCAAATATAGGAACACATCGTATTATAGAAGTAGTAAATTGAAACGCACACGCAAATAAAATGTTTGAACGTTTGCCACATCCTAAAAAAATTGAATTAACGCCATATTGTGTCGTTAAAAATTAATTATTCTTAGAATAACATTAAAAGAATGATAAACAAATATTGAACACGGTAATTTTATTTAAAGTGCATCATCATTAAACGTGAAATTACAGCTTATCAACTATTAAACAATAAACAGTTATCTACAGGTATAACAATTAAGAACAAATAATGCATCCATTATTTATATTAATTAAAAAAAAAATAAAAATAAAAAATATTAAAATTTTAAAATCATTAACTTTCAAGTGTTCTAATAATTTTATAAAGTTTGATATCTTAATATATACTTAAGGTTTGTTTTAAACGATTGTCTCGTCTATTTATCATTATTAATTTTTTATACATTATCAATGCATTATAACGAAAATAACAATTTACAGACACATCTAAAAAGAATCATAAATAAAAACAACGGAATGCTAATATGTATGTATAAAAAATCAGTCTCTTTTTTTTTTTTTTTGTGTGTGTATATTTTTTTTTTCTAGAAAATTATTACTTTGTTTTATTTTTGACAGAACGTTTCGAAAACAGCGTCAGCATTACAATTTTCGAACTGAATGACAATAATATCTTAATCTTAACCTCTGTCTCTGATACAAACATATAACAATATCAACGGTGTAAAAGTCGATTTTCGTATATTTTTCTTACACATTTTCCAACTACAAAAAATGTATTGTGACACGTTTTCAAATTAACATTTTATTTTTTAGCGTTTTAACATTTTATTCAACATTTCTTTATCAATTCTAATTTATACATGTTATGTAGAATTTGTCTAATAAAAGATCATTTTATTCAGTTATACTCACAATATTTCTATACATTGTCATCCGTGTAGATGCCAAGTAGTTGGAAAGTGAAAATAGTAGATTTTTCCATGTTTTTAAAGAAATTTATTACTTAGTGGTTGTGACAAATGTTCAACACTATCAACAAGTATATAAGTAACAATAATACTCTTCATTTATCATCAATAAAATATATTTTGAAAATATATAAATTAAATTAGAATGTTGGGTATGAATAATTAATAGGATATCAAAATAACTTGTTATTTATGATTTTTATTCGATACATACACATTAAATATGCGACCATTTATTTGAAATTATGTTATTTAAAAGTGTGAATGGTATAAATGATACGAAAAATATATTAATTATAAAATTATTTTATTTTACTTTTTTCAAGTCAAACTATTGTATTTAATAAATATGCCCCAACAGCGAAGTTCCAAACAGGATATTCTTTTAGACGTACATTTAATATGGTATTCTTGGATTTTTTTTAAAATATATTACGAGCATAAGAAAATAATTGAAAACAAATTCAAAATAATATTAAATTTCTTCCAGCAAGCGTTTATAAATATTTTAATAAAACAAGACATTTGTGTTTTTTCCAAGGTTGTAAATCGGAATATTTTACCAGTACCTATTCTAAATATAACCGTTTTAAATTTGAAAAAAAAATTCATTATGATTAATATTATTAACGACTATAATTGTATTTTTTTACGATTCATAATATTTATTCATGATTTAATATATTATATCATTATGGCCTTCGATTTTACAAATAAGATGTTTCATCGTTGCTTTTCAATTTAAATAATCAACCAACACTAGGAACTAGTAATATCCACAGAAATATCTCGTTCAATTCAAGTATAGACTATCTCACTAGACAGCCCTTTCTACTTATTTTTTTTAAAATAAATAGTTTTTTATTTTACTTATTTACTTACAGTTACAATGGATATAAAATATTCTTAATATTTTTTGTAATATATGTACCTTTAAAATATATAAAAATATAATATTATTAATATTTCGGTTTGTTTATAGAAGGATTTTTCTACTCTTTTTATCAATATAGACCATTTAGACTATTTGATAGTCAAGGAATATCTTTAATTTAGAAAATCTAGGTCCTATAAATTTTAAAGCTACGGAAAAAAATTGCTTTGGCGGAGTCCTGGACTCTTAGATCTATACGCTATAAAACTACCCTCGTTTATTCATTAATATATTATACGTAATTACATGTTCGTTGAATGTTGAAAATTTATAATTCAATGAAATGTATACAATATATTGTTTATCATATTTCTTGCGTACGGCATAAAGACAGTGAATTTTAAACTGATATTTCAAAAAATTAGAAAATCATTTATGTTATTTTAGTATATTATTTTTAAATACGAGTACTTATCTTGTCGAAATAACTTGTGCTTGTACAATTAATATTTTATATTGTAATTTAAACTGTAAACGTTTATATAATTAAAGCGATTATTTATTAAATAACATACAGAGTAATCCTTTTCAAAACAACAATTTTTCATCAAATATTTAAAAAAAAACGTTTTATAACATCGCTCATTATACTCGATTTGGAAATCGTGAATTTTAGTTTGGCAGTCAATTACATAGTTAATATTACTAAAACGCTCAATTTCTCAAAAGACCTAACGAAAAATGCTCTATATCACCATTTTATATTTTTATTTCACAAAACTTTACGGAAATAAAAATTAGATATTTACATGTAAGTATGAACCGATTATACCGATTTGGAAAAAATCATCTTTTATATAGGGTGTGCTGTGGTAACGTTATTAGCTGTGCTAACTTATTATTATCGGTAAGAATAAAAAAAATGTATAAAGATTATTTCACTTAAAAATCCGCCCAGCAGTCCACATTTAGAAAAGTTGACCTGCTGCTGTTGCTGCACACAGCAAAGGATCAAGGTCAGTTTGGGCGTGCCATGCAAGCAAATATACTTGCCCCCGTAACCGGATTTTTATATTTTATTTCTTATACAATGCAACAATATAAAATGGACGGTTTGCGTGAGCGCCCGCGCGCGTGTGTGTATTTGTATGCGTGTGTGTGTGTGTATGCGTGTGTGTGTGTGTGTGTGTGTGTGTGTGTGTGTGTGTGTGTGTATGTGTATGACCTTATGTCATACCTAGACAATAATCGAAATAATTGCACTGTAAATGCAACGGTGTCGCATATAGATCCTCAATAATGGTTAGGAGGAAGGTAATCTAGATTCATCACATTTTACTAGGTATTATACTGTTGGGTTAAAGGATTTTCTACTTCAGTTGACAATCGTCAATCCGGATGTAAACCAATCGTCACGTAGGTATATTATTATGTGTATACCGACGTGATGTTCGTTTGAAAGTGAAATGAATTATTCGTACAACGCTTTTGGATATGGGCCACTGCAGGTACTATATAGATAGTTATTATAGTAGCTCGACTATTAGTAATGATTAATGAATCAATAATGATTATGAAAAATCAACAGGTACTCTTTTATTTTAGCTCTTCGTTCCGATATCGATCAATGTTTTTCACCTTCCAGTACACCTCTCACTGTACGCATTAACATAATTTCGTAATAATTTTTTTTTTATTTTACATTTAGAGTATTGATTTATGACTTAATATATAAAATGTAATACGTAAATTAATATAAATTAACAGAATTAAGAATTGAACATTGCGATTTAATGTTATTTTATCGATATGTTTGTTCATTTTACATTCATGTATTGTATGTTTACGTATAATTTTTTGTTGTTGAAACTAGTATTAAATAAACGTGATTAAATGGAAGATAAGATCAATATAGTGTGTACGGTATATAAAAATTATAAATAGTTACTTATGATGTTTTAAATGGTTGAGAATGTAAAATATGTTTGTTTCTAATCTAACTATCTTGAAAATATTTGACACACGTGTAAGAACTGTTATTATAATAATACTCACCTTTTAGTATAATTTTAAGAAAAACTCATATTCTTTAATAAATTATACATCGAACGATCATAAATTAGTTGTTTGAATTTTTTAATACAAAATTCACATTATTTACAGAAACAATACGAATATATCGATAGAGCTTCAATAAATCAAACAACCGGTCAAAGTTAAAAATAAAAATTCTAAAATGATTTTGGTATCACTTTTTAATTGCAACATTTATTACAACGTACAGTATTTATAATAAATATTATAATGCATCGAAGCAAAAAAATATGTTTAGTAAGATTAAAAACAAAACTGTAATACAATGTCGATTAAACGTGGTAATCCTTAATAGATAATAATCACCTATGTAGTATGAAATGCAATTTATATTATAAATTAAAATAAACCGTAATTGTAGTATTGAATCATGTTGTAATTTTAACCACTATTCATAGGAGTTAAAAATAAATAAATAATTTAATTTGTTTTTAATTGGACATTAAAACAAAGTCACGATCCCATCAAAAACATCAATGAAATATAATATGGCATTTTCTAGTCCGTCTGGTATTTCACCAAACACGGGATAGTTGCAATGAATCTTACGCATTCAATGATGATTTTGAATACCAACAACAAAAAACAATAAATGCTCAAAAAACACATATTTACACACATACTTATTAAATAATCGATTGATTTTCAAAGCATATGTAACCAGTATTTATATGAACAATAATCAATTTAAATTCTGGTACCCTGCAGGTTTATGAACTTAATTATTATGTCATTAATTATAAGTTTTCTTGATTTATTATGAACTGATTGGAAATAATGCATTCGACCCAAATGTGAAAGTTTAATATCGTCCTTGAAGTTTGATAAATATACACAAGCGAATAAATACTATAAGTTTCTCTCCAAATCCGAGGAACGTCAAAACTGGACCCCAGCCTATTCGGTCAAGGTAGTTACATAATTATAACTATTTGGATCGTATATGTACAATAATTCAGTCAGTTCTCAAAATAGGTACTATAATATAATTTGAGTGTTAAAAGCAAAACTTAAGTGAATCTTAAAGTAATTTACTATTAACTATCACTACTACTACGGCACTAATGCTTACATTATGACGTTTGAATAGGGTTAAAGCAACAAACTGATTTTCAGTGTGGACGAGTTATAGTGTATTGCAATGAGTTCGAATGTATGTACTCAATGATGTGCTCTGCTAATTTAGAATGTCTTACATACTTAATCTACTATTAGGGACTTATATATAGTAAAAAAAACACAGTATATCAAATGTTTTGTTTTAAATTGTCAGTATAAGTATTATAGGTGATAAAAAGACTAAATGTACTCTATATTTTACCTTAAACTTTACATTCTAAATAAATTATATTTTTATAATATAATTTGTGTACTGTCGTATGGTATTTTTGATTATACAGTTGCAACGGAAAAATAAATAAATACATTTTAAACGCTATTTGTTTTTAACGAATTTTCTTTTTGGATGACGATTTTTTAAATTATATAGAAGGTGAAAAATTTTTAAAAATATTCAATGTGTTGATGTTTTGATTAAAGCTTTTTTAAATGTTTAATGCTTATTAAAATAACCAGTGATCAAATTCAAAATTGAATAGCTCTATGGTTTTATCTTATATTTTACCATGATGTTTTTATAAAATTCAACCTTTTTTTTTATAAAGTAATAATTTATGATAATTATTTTCTTAGCTTATCATAAACAAAACTTTTTAGAATTACCTGAATATGCATATAGGTGTATTTAGTAAGTAATTATCTTGAAAAATCATTGACCGTGTAGACGTGTTATTCGTGAAGGGTGATAATGTACTTGTGTTACTATGACCACTATAGTCAGCCCGACATACGATTTACAAAACCTAGTATTAATTTGGTTTTAACGATAAACAAGAACATTCAAAATGTTTGTCTAAAGTCGTTAAAATGATTAATTATTATTATGTAATTAAATTATTACTTTTATTTGTATACATAAAATTTAATAAAATACTCTTTTTTTTAAAAAGCTAGTAAGTACAGTGCTTTAAATAAAAAAAAGTTTCCAATGAAACCAAGAGTAATATGTACATAATATCTTGTACTAACTTAATTACACTGTAGGTCCAATAATTTATCGATAAAAAATTCTAAAATTGCATGAAATGGTTTGATTTGTATTTGTACAATTATTATGTCATAATTCATCATCAGAAGAAATGCAGAGATAACACATAATTTATAATAGTAATGTTAACAAAAAATAAATAAATAAGTTTAACTTAAATTTTTATGGTTACTATTAAGTGATGATTTATTTTGAATTTCAAATCAAATAAATTACTTTACTTACATTATAAATGCCATATTAAATTTTAAATAGTTCATATTAATTATGTATTCATTGTATCAAGT
Organism: Sipha maydis; assembly: GCA_034509805.1. NCBI lineage: Eukaryota > Metazoa > Arthropoda > Insecta > Hemiptera > Aphididae > Sipha > Sipha maydis. The sequence continues at coordinate 6,379 of JASXSY010000668.1, read as the reverse complement.
GAAATACAACTGGTGACGAAAAAATTATTATTATTATTATGCATAATATGCACAATAATAATAATATTCATACATATTATGTTCTTCTATATTGAAATAAAAAACAAAAAATCTATAAAGATAATAATATTATTTCGATCAGTAGAATATTGAAGTGAGAATATTTGGATACATTAGGACGAGTACATAGTGATTAAAGAGTAACATAACATCGAAAAATTAATTAATTATGAATATTTTAATATTATATAAAATATTTTAATTATATCAAGAAAATAGTACAGGAAAGAAAGGGCAAAACGTGATACATATTTTATGTTTGAATTGCATCGCTCCGCTCAAAAGTTCTAGGTTACATTTTTAATTATTTACTCAACTACAGCCGTTCATTGTTAAATAATGTACCAATATAAAATATGATAACGGTAATGGGACATGAAAAAGACATAAGAAATGATAACATTTCTTATACTTCTTTATGAACAAATTAAATAAAAAAGTATGGTGATCAATCGAAAAATATGTGACTATGATACATAAGATAGTTTGAGAATTATCTAAAAAGAAATATAATGCGTGCATTTGGCGATGAATGAAAATAAAAATATAACTTGCTAAATTAAATATTTACATAGAGATAATATTTAATTCATTGTTTGTTATTAATTTTCCTGTATTAATCATAAACATAATATATAATATAATAGATATAAATTAATATCAAGGTATAATATCTATACGGTACAAAAAAAAAAATATTTTATGTTTACTAAGATTTTTCATTCTGGTACTCTGATATATCAAAAAGACGGACCAAAGATTGCAATATTGTTTTTCTTAACATGAATCTATGGAGTACGAACCGGTTTCAATGTAATATATTATGTATATAAATAAATATAAATACAAATGTGCGTGTTTTTCCTTTTTCTTCTTCTTAAAATTCAAAAATTAACTAGAAGTCCGGTGTAGGATGTAAACCGGTCCAGGCGACTTGTCTTATATATTAGCATGTGCAGATTTTTTAGTGAGCAGACCAGAGCAGGCATATCCCTCTTTTTATTTTTGTATTCTTCACGATACATCATCTCATATATATATATATATATATATTATATACTCATCAAAAATTGTGTTAATGTATTGAATTTTAAAATTTAAACACACATGACGTGTTATAAATATTATGATGAATTATAATATCCACACTAATTTACTAATTTAATTTACTTCTACACTATAATATTAAATTAAAATTTGAATATATTAAAGATAATATTATTTTATTTATCCTGGTAAGACATTGGTCATGGCACGATTACTACTAACAGCTTATAAATGTCCTGCGAAAAATATTCACGGTGATCATAGTGAGTTACAATCAAATGTACCTAGCGATATCTAATTAAAATAATGATTTTCCTCTGATTCCAAGAAGGAATATAATTATGTAACTCCTTCCTCGACTCTTGCGAAGTTACACGTAGTGCAAATAGTTCAATATTTCAGTCTTATCAAATTGTACATTGTTCAATATTCATCCACATGAATACGTTAAAAAAAAGAATTCAGAATTTTTTAACGTATTTTACTCTGCATTTTTTTACCTACTTTATTAATTATGTACATATCATAGGTAAGCATTTATTTAGTTTAAAAATAATTGAGATTGTTTTGACCACGTTTGGGGTTTTTTTTTTCGGAAAATTGAAAATATTATGAATATTAATAAAACTATAATATCTTATAATAAGTTTTTCATATTTTAACATTATTATATAACATTTTTAAATTGTTATAACTTACTTGTTGTTCATTAAATTATTGTCTATTTATTTTATTTTACTTACATATAATTAATAAAAATGATTTTATAATCTTCATAATCTTAATTTCTATAACGTAAGACATCTATCAAATAACTTAAGTTATTTGCTTTAAAAGAAAATGTATTTACTTCTACAGAAATTGATTATTAAAGAATAATTTATTATATTGTTACTAATCAAGAAAAATAGAAGTTTAATGACTCATTTCGTATAAATTAATGTGTTTGTTATAACTTTTATTATTTTATATGAAAAAAAAAATGTTTGTAACAAAATAATTATATGAAATCAAACATCATACAAACTCACACACACACCTTTGTAAGCATAAACTTGTAAACTAGTCTAATTGTGTCAATTTATAATATACTATAAAATATACTTAAAATATAATAAAGTTGTAAGAACCAATATTAAATTAATTAAAATAGAAAACAATTACATTTGTATATGTAACTAAAATTTAACCTAAGAAAATAATACATTTTATATAACAATTATTATAAATTACTGTAGATTTTCTAAGTTTTACTTAAGAAATAATTGCTTACAAAAGAAGTTTAAAAATATTTATATTCTAGACATTTATGTCTTGTTATTCTATACTATATTAATTTAATGTGATTTGTTAATTATGTAGTTTTATTTGCTGATTTTTATCAAAATATCATAAAATATAATATATACGTATGCTATGTACATTTAATTTCAATTTTAATTAGCTCATCAGATTTAAATTTATTTCATAGTAATATATTCTAATAAATAGTCAGTTTACAATTTAAGTATATTTTGAGGCAGTCATCATAAGTTTATCGTATTTATCGAACATATGAAAAATTCTATGTACGTAATATTAACTATATAGGTACTGAATACTTTTATTTAATAGTTTATTTTATTTAAAAGATTAAGAAAATTGAAACGGAAATATTACAGTATTGTAATAATTTGAAATATCGAGTTAATACAAATTAATTATTTATTTAAGTACTCAAAAGCAGTAGTGCCAAAGTCCTGAAAATGAAGTCGAAAGAAACATATTTAAAAAGGCTATAATATCTAAATATCAACCTCTATAACGTACTAGGGAAGGAGGGGATATAACGGAATCATAAAATTAAGCATAAATTGTAATATGTAAAACGGTAAATAATTTTATACAAAAAAATGTCATTCAAGAAAAACTAAGCACCTTAATTAAACACAAAAACACTTACATAAAATTAGAAAAAATAAGATTATGGAATGGAGCGTTGTACTCGTATGATAAAAAAAAAGTGTCATTGACATTAAAGGGAAAGCATCGCGGTATTATACTGGTAAATGTGATAAATAATAATATGTCTAGACACCTAGTGCGAGCAAATATAATAGTATTGCGAATAGCGCGAAACAACTAAATGGATAATATAATTTTAACAGTAAAAATATGTTGTATCAGTTATATTTTGTCCATTCAGAAAAACGAAATTGATAAATATACATAAATTAAAAAATGACAATTACCAAAAACTATTGTTTCAAAATTAATCTTGGTAAAAATAATTTTTAAAGTAATCAACTGTTCTACAAAAAGTATCTCCAAAATAAATATTTTTTATTACTTAATTAGTAATATAATTAATTTTAAATAGTTAAAACTTTTATTGATTATAGATTTGAAAAAGGTATTCATTGAGATATTTAAATATATTTTTTCTTAATTATGCAATTATTGGTTTATTTATGAATGATTTAAAACATGTTATGTTAAAATATACATTAATTAAATACTATATTTCGATTAATTTTGCATATAAATTTATATTAATTAGTGTCTATCATATTCAGCTCATGGGCATTATACAATAAAATTGCTTTGATAAATACATCAACATTCCATAGACTATAACTATATAGGCTATATAGATATATAACAGTATATGTACTCTATAAGTTCACTAGAAAAATACTTATATAAGTATTTTTTTTTATGATTTTTTTTTTTTTACAAACCAGAAAGTTTAGTGTAACAAACAAGCGCGACAATATATTAACTATACAAAATTCTTAGTTTATTTTAGTTTTAGATTCTAAAGAGTAAAGGCTGTGAATACGTTTAAGCCATAAACTGATGTATAATTTGTAGTTATATTATAGATTTAAGTCAGGCAAATGAGAATTTGATGTATAAATTGTAAAGAATGCATGATTTATTGTAAATGCAATTATTTATACATTAATGAGTCAAAATAATTATTAATTTATTTTTACCTTTGAAAACACTCGTCACATAGATCTGAACACTAATCCTCTACAAGTATAATGAATTGGAGGTTACTAATTACTAATATTCAGTACTTAAAAATTTGTCATCGATCTTCACTTGTTGTGGAAATAGTTCGTTGGTTTTAATTGAAATGCAATAACTAAGACTGCAGACAAACAAGTCACTGATCAATTAATTATATTCTAAGAATATCAAAGTTATCAAATTACTTAAAGTATAAATCATTTTCATATATTTTTTGGAATATAATTTTCGGTTCCTAAAACAAAAAAATTTCTATTAACATTCTTTCTTGTTCAACTTAAGACTTGAAATACATTTCAGAATTACATAGTTCTCTTTAGTAAATGTCATATTTTTTAAATAGTAGTGTATCAAATTATTAGGTAATTCGTTTAACACAATAACGATAACAGCTCATAATATTAGTTATTAAATGATTGCTTACAATGTTTCAAGTCATATAGAAAAGCATTAAATGTATGAGTAATAACTCAGCGACTACATATAATCTAACCTGTATATATTTACGTATTTTTTTTTTAAATTCAATGATAACCGTGATCTTTAGAATTTAAAGTGTCACAATTTTGTTTTTGCAAAAAAAAAAAATACATTTATGTTCTATTTTTAGTGGAGAAAATGTTGAGTATTTCTTTTTTGTATTTTCATACTACACCGCGGATAAGTTGATATAATATAACCGTATAACCGTAATGCCGTACAGGCCGCACAAGATTATATAAAAATATCAAATTTATTAAAAAAATATTGCCAATGCCAGATTTGATGGAAACTATAATTTTATAGGGATTTGGATAACTTGACGCACGCACACATACATCTATATACAACGTGACATAATCATGTTTACGGTAATATTCTGTAGAGCGATACATCTGTATGCAGTTGTACATATATTCATGAAAGAGACTGGCGAAAGGATTTTTTTTTCAAATAGGGAAGAATCAAGAATCCTTTCACTATATAATAACAGAGAACAATTTATAAGTATATATATATATATATATATATATATATATGTATACTTATAATATATTTATATTAGTTCGTATACATACCTGCAGAATGTTTGTGTTACATTGAAATGATGAACGCCCGAGAGGCCATATCGTGATCATCTTTAGTTGTGTAATATTTTTCTATAATCGACCGATGTAATAGATATACGTATTTTATAAATGCACATATATTACATTATATTGCATTACAAATATTTTCGATTACAGATGATGGATGGACATCGTATAGGGTTTTTTTTTAGTTAATTATATATTGGCATTGATTTGAAATCGGTAACTTCAACGATACATTTCTGTAACCATTCAATTATAAAATACAGCATTAATAGTTAGAATATATTAATTTAAAGCATTATTATTTTATTTATTACTTTTTTTTTTATTACACCCTAATCCACTTATGTTATATGCAAAAACATTTATTTTCAGAATCACTCTGTATATTTGTTTATTTGTGCTTGTACTAAATTGTAATTTTGTGCAGGTCCTATATAGGTACATGCGTGTTATTGACAAATTTTAATAATGTCAAGTGTCATAGTTGTTGACAATTATAAAACTTTTTGTTCAACTCGTATTTTTCACCAAACCTTTGTTAAAATTGAAACACTGTATGGTGAAAAAAATATTTCAAATTTCAAAATTTTATGAGAATTTATAAGAATTTTTAGATAAGATGTAATAAATTAAACTAATTGCCACGGAAATCTTTTACGTGAAATGTATGACAATAATAACGTATAGAAATAAAAAACATAATTTATTCAAATTTATGTAGATCTAAATGTTAATAAATTAATAAAAAAAATTGTCTTTATTCTCATGATTATATTAAATTTAAAATTATATATTAATTATAAATGATAATGACTGGTGGTATAAAATTTAAACGCACCCAAATATCTAATCTTAAGACGTATTCTTTTATATTTATACACGTATACATTTGTATTTTACTATTAAACAGCTCGGTACATTTTGAGCTTGGCATTATTAAATTACTGTATATTTTGTAAGAAGTTCGAAAATAAATCAATCAAATGACGTTTAATTTTTCGTAATAAAATAAAAAAACTTTTGAAAATATTTCGAGGCCATTAGGTCATCTTTTACGAATCGTATGTATTGAAATGGAATAAATTATTATTAAAAACTAATTGCGAACCGTGGAAGAAAATAAAATAAAAATTAAAACAAAAGTTGATTCCGCCAACACTTGAATAGTTTGAGTTTAT